>JABFPB010004817.1:0-14229 GCA_022817645.1 Ceratoteleas bidentatus
ACAATGTCTTCGTAGGGCCCAACGTTGGTTGCTGATGGTTGATATTTGTGCTGACCGAGTACTGGGCCGAGCGTTGGCTAACAGCTGGCCCACGGTCGGCCCAGCGGTGAGGTTTTCGAAAGAAAGAAATTTAACACTTTAAATCAAATCATCATATGTATTATCACAAATTATATGATTTTTATGTTGAGACCGAGTTTATTTATGCATTATACACTTCGTTTATATATAAACTCGAAAAAAATGTACATAGTTTGCCGTCCGAATACTGCGGATCAGGCGTTTTCAGACGTTTTCTGAAAACGCCTGAATAGGCCTGAAACGGTCCCAAGACTTTTTGAAAAAACTCTGAAAAAAAGGTTTTTTTCACACTTTTTTCAAACTTTTTTCAGACTTTTCCAGACATATTTCAGACTTTTTCAGACATTTTTCAGACATTTTGCAGACATTCTCAGACATTTATTTCTACAAGGGTTGTCCAGCAGTTCGTCGATAAAGTTCGACTGGGGCCGTTTGGACCCCAGCCTGTGCTTCTAGGGTTAACTTTTGTTAAATAATTTTGCCTAATTAAATTAGTTAAATAAACTGATATGTTAAATATAGTATAATTTTGCAGCAAACGAAAATTCGTCCACTGAGATATACAAGAAATAAAATTAATATTATAGGTCATAGTTCATCATAGACAGTCGATATCAAATAACGTTTTAAAAGACAAGTTTGATTCACAGACGAACTACTTTTATTAATAATTACTTCCTTTTTCGTTGGAACCGTTCACGTTCCAGATGAAAAAGGTCCAAATTTTTCTCAAGAGGCTGTGGTCACGTCCGACTTCAGAGCGGAAATTCCAATCACGATTAAAGTTAGGAAAAACGAGACAAGACATATTTTTCATAGCAAAAACGTAACGGTCTAGGCGATCAAATATTTATCACGCCATCCATATTAACGAACGCGAAAGTATTTAACGTCTACATTTTTACACTTAAAGTATTTCACGTTTTTCTAACGTGCATTTTTCAAAAGTTTCGCTGCATTAATATTATCGGCTGTACATATAAACTGAACTTTACGTGGCTAAGTAAAAATGCATTTGCATTACGAAAACTCAGTCAATTAATATTCAATATTTCGTTAAGGAAACAGTTAATTTTTAATTCGGTGATTTTGTATTTATGCATCAGTAAAAAATGTATGCACCCAAACATTAACTCCGCTACAAACAATTTACCTTTAATAATTTGTGCTTTTAAATGTTTATACTTTTGCTATAAAAAAAGTTGTTTTTAAGTAAATGCGTTTTTCATAGAATAATAAAGATAGTTATCAAACATTTCATATAGTACAAGTGAGCTATTTATTTACACTTTTCAAACTCGAATGATTTTTCAAGAATTGATTTCAAATGTTTATAGTTCAATATATTCGAAGACGGTAATAAATAACAAACGAAGCCCTTAATATACAATGTTTATCGAAAAAATTTATACTGTCATTTTTAACGTAAATAAGTATAAAAAATTATATAAAGACTGTCAACTGTGTGGTTTCTTGTTTTTGCTATGATCTTCCCTCGTACTTAAAGTCCAGTCTCTATTAAACCGCACGATGGTTATAGTAATAATGCCTTACACATAATGCAAGCTCTTCACCTTTCATTTCTTCGCGAAGGGGCGAGCGCAGCATCCTTAGCTAATGAATATCCGACCATCGGCTTCGCACGCCACGAGCAGGAAGTGCCTCAATGAAGATGGCGAAGACGGGAAACATCATTCACCACTTTTTTCAACTAAGTACATTTTAAATTATTAATTACTTAATATCTCGTCTTCTCGGTTTCATAGTTTAGTACATTAAACATTTTTTGCAGTATTAAAAACACTCGCATTAATTGCTGTACTTTAATAAATGTGTAAACGAAGAAACAAGGAAGTTGCAGACCAATTTTTCATAAATAATTAGAAAAAACCGAAAAACGAAAAATAGAATATTTTATTACCCAGATTAAGAAAATGTATAAATTGATCAGAAATTACCTTCACATTTATTTTACTTTTTGTAAGATAGTGTACGAAATAATCTGCAGTTTAAGTAACCATCTTTTTTACAATAAAGTCGAAAAACCCCACTTCATCGAAGTATACGGTATTACAACATTAAAATACTCTTCACAATCCCCTACAAAATATCCTATCTAAAAACCTTCGTCTTAACGATACAAAAGCTTAGGGGAAACACGTGCTGTTGAATTTGTAGTCGCAGCAAATTTGAACATACGAGCTATTCCGACAGCATTCGAATATTGCGTACGGAACGTTACAATCATTCAGTTGAAGTATTTCTTCGTAATTGTTTCAGAAGACGTGCTGGTAATCCGATAAATTCTGCGAACCGTTATTCAAATTGCTTTATTACGTATAGAAATTCTATATGAATAAAATTGCAGAGAATAAAGATAATTATACGTAAATGTTTGAAATTACACGTTTACTTCGAAAACAAATGCCCCAAATAATTGCATCAATAAACCTTTAATTTTTTAATCAAACAAGAAGTACGATGTGTTATTTCATAATTATATGATACAATAAATCGGAAACTAATAAACGAAGCATACGTAACGCAATTAAGAGTTTCCTGAATTTTTGACATAATACTTGATATGCGTGAACGTAATTCGATCAAAAATGTTAAATTTTAATCGCATTAGGAAATCTGTCGCTGTTGTGAATTCAAAAATTATATTTGCGATTGCATTTGAGGGAGCCGAGACCGTCTGACATTTGAGTTCATTGGCAGTCGGTGAATGAGATGAAATCAATACACGAGTTTTAGTAAAACTAATCGTTCCCCATTCCGTATTTCGATATCGCACCCATAATTTATGAATAAAAAATTGTAATCTTGATCGTCGGATTTGTACCGGTGATTTCTCAATCAATGACATATTGCTTTAATCCTACAAAATATTCACTGACAATAATTCTTCGCAGCCTTTATTGATTCCGCGGTCTCCGTAAGTCAACACCGACTTGAAATTAGGCTACATTTAACGAAAAATATCCAACCTCGGGAAAAAGTTAATTCGCCTATTTATCTCGCTACTAGCAGCATGCCCACAGAAGATAGCTGAGAGCAGTTAATCTGCAGTATCAAGGCAGATTTGAAACAACCCTCGAGGAAAGAACCTAAATGGGGGAACATTCGCGACCCAGTTATACAGATTGCAAAACACTACGTGTCAATGTTCTTAAACTCTCGTAACAGTGGGTCTTTACGCTTCGGAAATTCCTTTTACGTTCTCGGTATTTTTCTAAATTGAAACAAACGGTTCCGCAGCCTACGAATTCATCCCGACGAATAATACCTTTGTTTTGCAAACAAAACAGTGCATCATTATTTTAAAATACACAATTTCAACGCGCAAAAAATTAATGAGAGCAATGGAACGTAATTAATAGCCGAAAGTTTATTTGAAAACAGGAAAGAGTTGAAGTTATTATTTCGTGTTCCGAATGCGAAAACACCATTCGATGCACACAACTCGCACACTGAATTAATATCAGTGCCGAACGGGGTAAACAACTCATTTTTTTGTTTCCGGAAAGCCCAGTTTTCGCAGTTTCGACTCAACACTTCTGGGTGCCTCTGCTAAAAATAAAACGCCGTCGCCAACTTTTACTATCACATCCAAAAATTAGATCAAACTTCCCTAATCTTATCCAAAGATTACCTCGTTTCGACGAAACGCAACCCAAAATCGCGAGCAGTTCCCTTAGCTTCAACATCGGACTTTTTTACCGACCGTTTCCCGAAATTGTATTCCTGGAATTATATCAACCATTTAATCCCGCGAAAGGAGCGAGATGACTTCCACTTTTCGAGATGATCATTGTTTTTGATGGCCCCCATGAAGGAGCCTCGAAAGGCATTATTTAAAAACGTAAGTTTAACTTCGTTGAGGACTTGGCAGTGCAAAAAATGTTTTATTAAATGGTCCTAAATTGACAGTAAATTTATACTGCACTGTATAGTTGTTATGAAGCATTTTGCGCGTTTTATTCTATCACCTTTGAAAACACTCAATTAGAACTTTGATTAAAACGAATAAAACACTTGTTCGGTGAGAACCTACAAAAAACAAATCCGGTTTCTCGTATTACCGGAAACCAGAAGTGTTGGGTATTACAATTCGAAGACGAAGCTTCCAAAACAGTGTAAAATAATATATTTTGTAGTAAATTGTGATAAATTCTTAGTAAAAACTGCTTTCACCCAAGGTCAAAAAATGCTGTGAACAAATGACGCGCTGATTCAAACAAAAGAAAGATCGAATATTTCGAATGTCAACAGTGTCGGCGGTGAAGGTGAAGAGTAAACTGTAAACCTCAAGATCGCGTGTTCGAGACTCTGTGTGGGAAATGTTTTTTTCTAAGAAATAGAATTTTCGTTTACTATAAAAATATAGTAATTTGAACTGAAAATAATACTCAGTCCTCAGAATGTTATATAATATAGTAATAATTAAGATAACATTTCTCTCCGTGTATCCGGACTGTGTTCAGACTACTGTCAGACTACGGCCAAACTATTTTTAAACTGCCAACAGTCTGGATATAGTCCGGGTCATGACCGGGTACCAGACAGTTGCTAAATCGATAATACACAATTTAATAGAACAATGTTAAATAATCATATTTATACCTAATTAATCAGTTTATTATGCTAAA
Source organism: Ceratoteleas bidentatus (assembly GCA_022817645.1). Classification (NCBI taxonomy): domain Eukaryota; kingdom Metazoa; phylum Arthropoda; class Insecta; order Hymenoptera; family Scelionidae; genus Ceratoteleas; species Ceratoteleas bidentatus. Next base: position 4,734 of record JABFPB010004817.1, read on the forward strand.
CTGAGATGATTTAAGTTTCCGTAAAAAGTGAAAGCCTCTTTTACGAAAAACTGAAGTGATTTTTAATACAAAAAATCACTACTAATTCCACAGTCTTTACCATTTTCATTAGTATAATAAATTATGTAATTCGATAAGATATTACAATAGTATGGTAAAATTGCGTTAAATATAACGAGAAATGATATAACAATTTTCCCAGTGGACGATACGTTATTTCTGTCGACCTTGCGGGTCGCCGCTTTGCCGCGCTCAATTGTCAACGTCTGCTGAACCCTTTCTGAATACCCAGTTTCCGCGTGGATGGTAATCTATCCGCCGCACATTGATTACTTTCTGTCATCGCCAAAACGCGACTGGCAAACTCCTCAAGATACCGCCAAGGACGTGCTTTTTCCATTAAACTCGCGTCCGCCGTACATGTATTGTGATTAGATCGCTCGTTCGATACGTGTCGCGCCGCTGGAAAGGCACTTACGCCGACCAGTTCGAGTGTGCGATATTTCGTCTAATGCTCTTTTGATTTAGGTGCAATTCGCGCGCCGAAACGCGCGAAGAAAATATGCGCGACGTGAGCGAATGACGAGCGCGCGGAAATGCGTCAATCGGCGAACTAGAACGAAACAAGGGATCGATGTTATAGGCTTAATTAGCAGACGTGTGACGGAAATAAAATAAAAGCAATAACGGCCAGGCGAATCGATGAGGAGTGAAACGGCACGAAATCCAAAGGCTTTTTTGAAGTGTTTATTTTTAGAACACCGTGTTTCGACGAGCAATTCGTGTGCGATTAAAATCTAGCGTGTGTTTTGACTGGAGCCTTATTAATTATGAAATGCGCCAAATGTATTTTTTTCGAGAAACCGCGCGAAGCATATGGGCCGCTAATTAATTTCATCTCGAGTAGAGCCCGAAGGATATCCATTAAATCAGACGTATTTGATAAATTTGACGTAGCTTAATGAATATAATCGTGACATTAACACCAAAATAATATGGGCGAAGTGATAAATTCCTTTTTTTCTTCGTTAGCGCGGCCCCATTTTTCATCACGATTTTCGATAGCCTCACGCAATTAGGGAAAAAAATAAATGGTCAGTGCGGATAAAAATCGTCAGCTGAATGATTTTCGTGCAAAAATCAAATTTAGAGCGAAAGTTTCGAGCGATGTTTTGAAGGTCGGGGTGAATTTTGCATCGTCGAGTCATTCTCGAATAAAGTTAAAAATTTTAATTAGTTGGGCTTGAACGTGTCCATTTTATGCTGCGTTATAATCTGATGGCGACACGTATCTGTCTAATTTCCCTAATCCTTCAAAGCTATCTAAATTATTCTGTTCGTTGTGTGATCGAAGCCCCACAAGATTTTCGTAAGAATTTACTTATACAAAATAATTGAAATAACACCTATTGCGACCATACGTTGTATCAATATTTTGCGCTGATAACGCTGAGTTCAGGAAAATTAAATTCGTAGAAAATTGCATTATTATAGAGTTACATAATTTTGCATCAGAGGGCTGTAACCAAGTTATCCCAATAATTTCAGCTAAGAGAATTCTTTCACGATCGTCATAGAGTACGCTTAAAATACCAAAAAGGTCACTTTGGATAGTTTTAACTATGTAAAACTAATGACAGATTGGAATTATAATCATAATAAATTTAAATACCCAATTTATAATTTAAGCTCGGCTTAGTATTTTTAATTTTGGTCACTCATTATTAAAAGACCGGCATCTTACGAATATTAAAGATGGAATACATTTTTAGATATCAGTTTGGCGAAGATGTCTTTAGAGTAGTTTTTTTATATAATTAATACAACATTATTTATTCATGAAATTTTGTAAAGTTTAATCAAGCTTATGTAAATTTAAAGGGCGTTTAAACTATACTAATTTTTTGTAAATTTTTGTAACGTTTTGTTAACAGTTGTTCTTTTCAATTAATATTCTATAAACTGTAATTGCATAAATTTGACATAATATCCAACGGCGAATCACCTCAAAATGTCCATAATTTTCGAATGTTTATTTCGATCGCTTACATAATATAAAGAAGATACTTTAAAAATAAGTTTGTCGACTTTCATATTAACAATGGCGTAACAAACAGTCTTCTAAAATTATTAGTCCAACCTGGCAAGGAAAATGCAGAAGCTTTCAAGAAATATTGTGTTCATAACAATGTTTTTCATTTCATACGACAGTCAAAAGTTATGCGTTTTGTAAATTAAAACTCAGTTTACGGTTAATTTAAGCTTATTGTGCCTTTAAATTTAAACATACATACGAAGAATGTTGTTTAATTCACCAGAATGTACGTATGTACCTTTTAAAGAAGCGAATTTAAGCCCAGATTCGGTTTATGCCTAAGCTCATTTCACAAACATGAGCCGTAAAGTATTTTCTTATTCCATTTACGAGAGAAAAGATTAGACGAAGACGGAAAAGGATGAGCATTTTAGAAAGTCTTTTATCAGATAAAACGCGGATTCGTATTTTATTATGGACAAAAAAAATGTATTGCGACACACTTACAAATCGCGTCGATCGAACTTGAATTATGGTTAGTTCAACAACAATTCCGAACGTGTCGCTATATATTTTTTTGTATGCCGGCAGTACATGTAGAAAAAAAACATATTTATATACTGAGAATTGTAATCAAGAGGGTCGCAGCATGTGAGGGTTACTCAACTGAGGTCATTGTTCGTATATGCGCTGAGAAAATTCGCTTCAGACGCCTTCGAAAAAAATATAAAAACATCTTATGATGAAAAGATTAGCTTTATAAAATCTCGTTTAAAAGGGTTCATTTAATGTTTGCATTATACGGATACCTCAACTGGTTTTAGGTGTACTTTGGTGGATAATTACGTCCATTCCGTTCACGCCATAACTTGTGAAAAATAACTTCTTCGCTATATTTTGTGTAATAAAACATGTTTCATAGTTAAATTCATCGGTGATTAATTAATTTTTAGTAACCTTTAATAGACGGCTCTAAAAAATATTGCGTAAATATGAAAGAAGAAGAGATGAGTTTATGAGCTAACGATTTCATTTACCTTTTTAAGCAAAATGAAAAGATGAGCTACTTTCATTTTATAAACACAGTATTACTTCGATTAATTTTTGAACTGATCTTAGTGTATCCAATGTCGAGAATATTACACGATTTTGAAAAGAATAAAATAAATGCTGCGATCAATAACAAGTAGTATGAGTAGGTTCCAATCAATTGTCGAGGTTGAACTTTTGATAAAATCTTGTTCATCGATTCGCAAGTATTATTGTGTTCTTCCCGTTCCCGAAGTCAAATGCTATTCTTGTGTGACTTATCTCATTGAAATGTTCAATTTACTAATTAGATTGTGATCATTCTGACCTAAAATCCGTTTTCCCATTTAATAATCGTTGAATTATGCACCCATAAGCTCTACAGAAAATGTTGAAGTAACGCAAGAGAATAGGCAAGAGAAGTGTTTTTCGCTGTGTTTCTCTGGTAAACATTCAGATTCTGTTTGGTGTCTTTTTCATAGAAAACGGAATTTTTCTACTGCAAAATTCTTCTCTTTTCTACCAACATGACAAAGACATGTTTGTGTACATAAGATATTCATGTGTATAATCCAGACGGATACGAGTCGACATTCCACGTTATTTTCTGTGTAATTAATTATGTAAATATTGTACAACGTTGTTGGACAAGCTCAAATATTTATAACGCGATTATTTGGATTGTAATTTGATAAAAGTTACTTCTTATTTGCATTTGGAAAACGTGAACGGAACAGGGTGATAAAAAAGGGATCTAACAATTATGGCTATTTTTGTGTTTAAGCAGCTTGCAATCATAAAATATGTCTACTAACGGCGAATTAAATAAAAATGATGTAAAAAGCAGTATCATTCAAAAAATTGTAAAAATGTACTCATTAAAGTAGGGCGGTTAATACTATAATTAACTTCCCATGAATAAATTTAATCCAAACGAAATTAAGTGTGAAAAAGGCTAAATTGTCTGGTGAAATTAATTAATTCATTCCGTTTGAAGTCTGACTGAAGACTTCTTTATAACGAAGACTACTTTAATACTCGAATCAGCTGAAATAATTACACTAATCAGATTATAGTTTTATGATTCTTCGCCTGTCTGTATCAATAATGCACCGTTAATGACAAATGGTTGATTTAGTATTAACGAAACCAAAACAAGCAATCGAGAAAAAATAGAGTGTCTGGGAAAAAGTTGTGTAAACAACCCATAAATAATTCCCCCGAGTTCGCACGTAAACTTATAAAAATAGTTCGCTCCAAGAATTCCACTTCATGGTGTTTTTAACTCCCTTTCATCCTGAAACCGAATAAATCTTCCCAGTCAAATTATCGACGCCGACACAATTGTTCTCCGACACAATTGTCCCGTCTGTCTACTTATTGAGGGATAATTGATTTTTCGCCCGCGCAGGATATAATTTTCGTCCGATTTCAAATGAATACATCTGATTTAATTTACTAAGAGCATTACCCGAATATTATTTATTGTATTTCATTCTACACACGACTAACGAACACGCGCTTTTAATACCTTATATTAAATCAATGCGAATCAATTTTGCGGAAATTGAAGTGCATTTATTATCAAAAATTGCAGCGAGTTGATCACGCATTTATAGCTAAATTACTCTAAGTGGGATAAATTAATAATTCAGTGCAAACTCACAATAATGCAGCATTTCGATATATTTTAAAGGGGATTGCGCTTCGAAGGGAAACCATTTCGGTTTAGCTTGCAACGCCAACGCAACAAAAAAGCGCGCAAATGAAACGCAAATTTGTATTATAATTCGCCACTGGCGAAAAATCGATCCGCTCCGCCGCGAAACTACTCATTATTTGACCCTCAACGGGCGATTGTTCTTAAACGATCTCAGACGCCCCGAACGACTTCGCTAAATATTTAACATGACAAAACGGGAGTCACTCGGCGTACCTGCAAAACGGCTTGATTAATGGCGTGCGAGTGTATATCTTTGGCAAATTATTACATGCGGCGCACAATCGTGCATTCAAATAGATTGCGGTGCGGATAAAAAGCAGCCGGGTGCAGCGAAAGGTCACGTAAATCGGCGCGCCGGGAATCTCTTTGGAAATCCAATTACAACTTAGTTATCGACTCGGTTGTACCCGTGTCATTTCCTGCAGAATGATTGCTTTCCTTTTTACTCCATCCTAATTAAGGTGCCGCTGTCTTCCTTTTTCCGCGCGTTTAAGGCGCGCTTTTCCAGCCGGCTTGTTTGTAATTCCGTTTATTTATACGTTTTCCGGAGAAACGCGATCGCTCGTGCACTTTCCTGATCCCCGGAAAGCTTTATTTTTCATATTTTCATCACACAAATCTCTGGAGTGTCATAAATATTTGATAACCGGGGGAGAGGGAAAGAATACACAAGGCGGCGCGTATAAATCTTTGTCTTAAAACGGCGCCCTCTTATTCCCCCGATCGTCGCTCCTGACGCGGCAAACACGTTCCAGTAGATAATATCCGAGAATAGTTAGACGCATATGCCGTGAACCACGTGCCTACTTTGGCCAAGTAGTTAGGCTTAAGTCCCGGGGAACTATTGCGATGGCCTTTTAAGGCATCCCTACGGTAAAGGAACATAATATTAAGGTTCCAGTTATTCCAGAATAAAGAGCTAACTGTGTATTTTCACATGATTTTTATTCTAATTCCCGTTAATATTCGCCTTTCAAATATTAGCTAGTTATTCCTTTGAATAACCGTATTCTCATCGACATTATTTACTGAGACATTTGAGATAAAAAATAAAAAAAGCTTCTCCATTTGAAACATCAGTGATTGCTGGATGTCTCTATTTCGATACAGGTGAGAGGTCTGAAATTTTACTGAATTAAATAGCAAGGTCTTATTAAGATTTGGTGGAAATCAGATGAAAATCTTCAGAGAACGATTTTACCGTAGGGATACCTAAACGAAAACTGTGGTGGTGAAATTTGTTTAGGGGCGCACAATTTCCGTTACGTCATGCCCACAGACACACACACGTACTCACACGGGGAAACGGGCCGCGTTAAACGGACCGGGTGAATCAGCGTAAATCTTTGTAATGCACGGAGATAATGCATTTTATGTTCGAAATTAACTCATGTTTTGCGTGCAAGTGGGAAGTAAGCGTTATCTGTTTAGCACGGGAAATCAGTTGAAAAATCCGGGCGGCGTTTTTGCGCGGCGCTCGCGCGGCAAACCGGCCGAATGCAATAATTGTTTCGAAAAGTGTTGCCTCTCTTTTGGGACAACGATAATGATGCTTTTTTGCAAAATAATTAATTACCCGAATGCTAATTTGCGCGGTGCCACTGAAACGGGGCCATTTGCAATTATAATTCCAGGAGCGGATAGCGGCTGAAATCCAGCGATTAAAGTAAAAGTTCGCATTGAGATAAATAATTATCTAAACAGATGATCGCGATTAAACGAACTTTGGACTTTAGACGTCCGGGCTAAGTTTTAAAGTTTGGGAAAGAGAGAGTGCGCGACTTTCACGCCGGCTCTGTATCGAGGCGAAAATTATTCTTTCTTGAATCGGGAAAAACTATTTCCATCTCATGGTATGCGATAAAGAAAGCTTTAGAATTATGAGCTGTACGTGCGCTGAAGTCAGCGACTTTACTATGAGACAGGAAGTTGAATGTGAAGCAGAAATGTGTAAAAAATGATCGATTTGGTTTCATCATTTGAAGGAACCTCGGAAGTAATTTGATAATGATTAAAAGTGTTCAACAAAAAGTTACATTCATAACACATTCGATAGTTTAAAATATATCGATTTTAGTGTGCCGGTAACACAATTTGTGAATATAATTATCAAACGTTTAACATGATAAAAGCGCACCTCTGAATCAATGAAAGAATAATGCTGTTTGTGAAAAGTCAAACTTAACTACAGGACGAAGGCACAAATATGAACAAAATTAAATTTCTTTCGACTTCCAATTTTCAATTTTTAACAGACTTTCTCTTTGCTCTTTACTGAAATGGACGTTTCATAAGCCGGTCCACCGACTATCTAGCAGTAATTCGAAAGTGCTCCGCTCTCGCCAAATCACCAACTATGTTTAATATTATGTAAATTGATGTAACGTTAACTTCGCGACTGCTGCTTTAACATACTCCGCCGGAGAAAAACTACCGAATTGCCTTACACGTCGAGAAAAAGTTATCACACAAAACAGTTTATACAAGATTACATAAAACAAACTTTCCAATGTTAAAGTGATTGAATATTCATTTTATTTTGGTTATGCGATAACATTAACAACGGATAAAATTATTATGAGATTCCGCATCCTATTTCGAAAACTGTTATTGGTTTCACGGTCTTTCCGCTTAAAATTATAATTCGCGTAATTAATTACTCAAAATACCGGGAAATTCGATACCGAATTTAATTATCTCGGATTATCAACAAATGTATTTCAATTCTTCACAAATTGAATACCCCCATCCTCAAAAAATTAATTTACACTGCACCTTCGCAAAAAACATAAAATCGGTAAACCTAAGAATCTCCGAAGACACGAAAACAGCTGTCTCTTTTTCTGCCTTCATTTTTCACCATCAAATCTCCGCGACAACGTGAACATTATTCGAAGCAATGCTTCCTAATAACACCATGACTTCGGCCCGTCAGCGAGCGGCGCATTGCGACTCAATTCCGCGCCACAATTCATCATCCGCGGAAACACGCGAGCAACGTACATTTTTTCGTTCGAACGCGCACCCGGCAGTTGCGTTCCCGCGTAAAATGATGTCACGGGACTGGCGCGGCGTCGATCGAAAGTTATTCCATTTAAATATTCAAAATTGTTTTCTTAATTGAATGACAACAAAAATTGTTTAAATTGTTTTCAAAAAACAAAAATAACTTCTTGCTTCATTACATTTTCTTACAAGTTTTGGATATACAAACTTTAGTATCTAAACAATATTGTGTGACGATGTTTAGAGACAATAAACTCTAAACCGCAAATATTATTCCAAATAAATGTTTAAATTATAAAAGAAGTTTGAAGCCATCTTTGAATTAATTGATTGGATCAACGTTTGGATTATGTCATTTTGAAATTTCAATGTTCCAACTACTATCTGTTATATCGTGTGCTAAAACTGAATTGTGCGAATCAATATACTTCAGCAACTGCATATTAAATTGACATGAAATTTTAGGCCTCAATTTATGCAAACTAGACACAGTTAGAATTTTAAATGTCTTTAAAAATCTTTTTGATATTCACAATGATATCCACTCTTGAAGAAAATGTGAAATCCCTATTTTAATTAAAATAATTAAAATATCTTGGTTTTTAATTATCATTCGTCATGAATCGTCGATACGCTCATAAAACAATTTCAATTGTCTGAAGATAACGTTAACCTTATTTTTAATAAACTGAATTCTAACCTTAAAAAACGATTTACCAAAATTAAAGCCAAAATATTATTAACTAACTATTAAATATATTAACAATTCACTCCTAAACGTTTCACTTTTTAATTTTTTAACAGTGTAAGTGCAACAAAGATAATACATATCGCTACCCTACTCACAGAGCGATCTACCTTAATTGTACAGAACAATTCAATATAATAACAACAAACATTACAAACACCCTAAATCCACGTGGTAGCAGAATTTCAACATCACCTTAATTGCATGTGTGCAAAACGGGCTCAATGATGGATCGAAACGCGAGCCGTCCCGTGCAACACTTTGGTTTTAAAGGTCGCCTTGTAAGGGAACCATGCAACCTCGGCTCGCGCCAAGGCCGAAAACTTCCGGCACTTAATTCTTCCGCTTAATTTTCAATCTATTTCGAGTTGTACCGATTGTTTGTGCTCGCGGCCATAAATATTCATACCGCGGATTATAAATACGAATGAAATCAAAACCGCGTCGATTCGGCCCGGTAATAAGCGTGCATGCGATGAAGTGATCTGTGTTATTAACATAGACCTTGTCCCGCGTATTATTCCAATGAGATTTAAGTATCAAAGTGGAGAACGCTCATAGGAAGTCTCAAATTGCCCGCTGTCACGCCAGCCCAGGGACCCCCGAACCTTTTTTCCCGCGTCGCGCTTCTTTTGTTATCGTAATGACCCCGATAATCAGATTACCAGTCGCAATTCTTTATCGCACCCGACCGCTTTTTACCGCGATGTTTGCGCGCATATTTCCTCGAAAACAAATCAAACCAACTGAGCGAAAACTTTCCCCTTGGCGTACGTTAGACGCGCGGAATCGGCCGAACGTGAACGTCAATAGTCGTTAGATACATCGCGGAAATGCTTATACACCATCTTTCTAATGTCATAATTTCGCACGGAGAAGTACACTGAAAAAAATAACCTCTCTGGAACAAGAATACCAGTATGGTTAAGCCAGTATGTTTGATGTAAACACGCTG
>JABFPB010004818.1:0-14241 GCA_022817645.1 Ceratoteleas bidentatus
TGGAGTCTCGGTGGTGCTAGGCGAGGAGTTAGGGTTCGACTTGAACCTGTGGAGAAGGGTAGAGAGTCTTTAGAGAGCTATAGTAGGATTTTTGGGTATGGGATTGGGTGATATGATGGAGAGGTTGGAGGGAGATCATTATTTGGGCAATTAGGTGGTGAAAAGGCGTTGTTGAGATTGGAATGGATTCACTTGGGTTGTTTCTTGGTGATATGTATTCTTCTTCTAGAATACAATGTTAAGCAAGGAGGTATACCTTTCTAGGAACTGGTAACGAAAGTTTTTTTGCTATGAACTATATTGTAATCTTTGTTTTTGGAATCATTAAGTTATTGTTCGTTGACATATGAAGGGCAAGAGAACATAGACATTGCATTAAAGATAAACTTTAATCTTTCGACTCTCTTAATAATAAGCAATAACTGTGTGCATTGTTATGAAAACCCCATACTTGTATTCTACAACCTTTCTTACCATCCCACACTAGCATTGATTGGATCAAATATACTATTTAACCCAGCATTTCGAAGAGTTCGTATTATCGTCCCTACCCTTTACACTGACCTTTGCATAATTTCTAAATACCAATACCTGGTTAAGCAATTATATCGGTTTATTGAGATTTATCTCACCTGTTTCTTGAGATTGGAGCACTACCAGGTACAACAGGTCGCCTGAACTTGCCCCTGCCAGCCAGTTGAGCTGTCGTGGGAGCTTCTGTAGTTGTGGTCGTGGTGGTTGGCTTGGGTGTTGTTGTGGTGGTGGTTGTGGTGGTCGTCGTGGATTCCGTGGTGAATTCAGTGGTGCCGGAGAGTTCGGTCGTGCTGCTCAAATCGGTGGTGCTCTCTTCGTCGGAGATCGTCGAAGCTTCACCGCTTCCTAAGCTGTCCACTGAAGCATCAACGAGGTTACTCTGACCTTGCTGCAGGAATGCGTACAGGTCCAGGGCGACCTTGTCCATAGCCGAGGGGAATTCCGTGGTTGGATTCTCGGTGGTGGCAGTCGTGCTCTCGTATTCGAGTTTGTCTCCATGAATTGAAGATCTGGTTCGCGGTTCCTCTTCATCTTCTTCTGAGACGAATGGTCTGGTGGGTTGACCTCTGCTAAGCTCAATATCTGCCTGCTAAATGATTGTTTCATGTTAAATCGTTCACTTTAGTTTCAGGATCTACTAATGTTTTGTCTACAGTTATGTTTTAGAGATACTATTCAAGGAATTCTTCGTCAACCACAAAGTTGACTCTAATCAGGTAGGTATGATATTCTAAGATGGTAATCTAGATCTGATGATAATTTAAACCTTCTAGGGAATCAAGAATGCAGTGCATTCAGGATTACAATATTCATCCCACCACCCAATATCCCTAGTTTCAATTTTTGTATTATCATTTCAAACTTTTGACTCCAACCCTTATCAAAAGGATGACCTACCGCAGTTTCCTCAACATGGACTGGTCGTCTTCTGTAGATGGCCACAGAATCGTCTACAGGTTCTTCGACAGCAACCGGCTCTTGGACCCTGTGTGGTCGCCCACGATTCCTTACGATCGGTCTGTCCTCAGTATCTTCATTCGGAGTGACCCCGATGAATCTAACTGGTCCCTTTGGCAGGGTCTGCGGGAATTCCGGGCCTTCCTGATGAGTGCGGAAGCTGCTGGAATCGACGAGGTCCAAGTTGGGTCGCGGTCGGTTGCCCCGAAGTCTGCTGGGTTCCGTGGTACCAGTGTTATGGTTCGACCGGGACCTGGAACCATCATGTCCGAGGATTAGCTTCCGGCGGGATCGATTTACGACGGCTTTATGATCGTCTTCGTTAACAGGCAATGCGGCCGGTAAATCACTGCAAAAGCCACAGCCGATCGCGCAGGAACGCTTTATATAATTGATTTGTCTCTTCCGGGACATCATCGCCGGGGAGATTTCAATGGAGGAAAGGATGATTTACGACCGATAAACCCGCGTCGCTTGTATCGTTCGGCCGTTCGCGTTGCGATGTGTTAATTAACGTCGCTTTGATGTCGCGATTAAATTTGTATCATAAACGTCCCGTTTTTTAGACAACGCAAATTGGTTTAAGAGAACATTGTAGAGCGTTGCTTTCTAATGGTCGACATTAGCTTTCTAGTCAAAAGTGAAATAAACGGACTGGGAAAAGTTGACAATAAAATTCGAGCGAAGTTAAGGTCGATGTCAAAGATAATGTGAGGCAAATGCAATCGAACAGTCTGGGTGGAGCAATTTTTAGAAAATATCGTCGGACACGAATTTCTCGTTATTTAGTGGATTGGTCTTCACTGAATCTCGCCGGGAATGGAATTTGGCGGGTGTTTTAGGGTCGATCCGATACCTTGGTGGGAATCTCGTGTTTGTGGGTAGACGTTCGTCTGAGACACTTTCACTGTCAACCAGTTGTCGGCTCCTGTTCGACGTGCCCCTGGGGATCACTTCATTGTTCACTGGTTCCACTGTCGTCGGCCTTTCCACGGGACTGTACTTGTTGCGGTTATTGCTGGGGGCGCCTCTCCTCGGAGCAGGCGTCGTTCTGGTTGACCCTTCATAGTTATTGGCGGATGAACTAGCTTTGCCTTCATCCTCCTCGTCGTAATAATAGTAGACGTATTCGTACTCGTAGTCTTTGCCGTTAGGTCCTTTTTTCACCTAAAATGGGAAATTTGTTATTGCCAAATTTGGGCCCGGAAATTTTTTTTGGTATTTGACTTTTAGGTTTCCCTACCTGGATTCGAGAGTTCGATCCAGCTGGTACCAAACTGACATCGCTGAGGTCCCCAAAAGACCTGTAGGTGTTTTTACTGTCTTCGGGGATGATATTTACTGGGATAAAGTCGAAGGAACTGCGAGTGTCTCTGGGTGTTGTTAAGATGGGAACCATCGTCGTTGCGTATTCGTGGCTGCAAAAGAGTTTGTTGTTAAAACAGGTTTGTATGTAATTTCTATTTCTACTGGAAGATTTACTACAAGGTAGTTCGAGCTTTAAGTAATGAGAATATGATGACATAAAAATTATATTAAAGGTCACGACTCCTACATAAAGATGCCTGATTCTTTGTCTTGTTGGATACTTTTAAGACTTCATAATCATAACATTCAATATAACAAATAAGACCAACACTGAAATCTGTCTTCTGACTCCAACGTTAATTACACCTTAACTACTTATTCATAAGCAAAAGCCTTCGTTCTCCTCGTACATAAATATCGATAGATTTCTAAAGTACATTACTAATTAAACATTTTTCATGCAAAAATTGTTAAACGAGTAAACGAAGGTAAAAACGCTAATTAACATATATACATCCGCGTTTCACTGTTTCCTCTAATCCCAAGATCCTTTCCCCGAGAAGAATCATTGGAAAAACTTTCGCGCAGAAAACTCCGAACAAGTATTAAGTTTTGACTTGTTGTTTGCAGGTTTACCTGACGTACACTCCGGGGATGACGGACTCCCGCTGATAATCCGCGTGTGACCTGTGCACGTCGACTTTTCGGATTCCGTCCTCGTACAAGACCCCGGAATCGCTGAAGTTTTCCAGCTCGACGCGAGCTTTTTTCCTTGCGTCGCCATTATTTTCGTTCTTGTCCGCACTCACTCGCTTGTTGTCGAGGCTCTCGAAACGCGGCGATACTTTTTTCTCGGCCTTGCTGATCTTTATGTCCCGGCCCACCTCCTCGTTCGCGTACCGTACCGCGGCATCCGGGATTCTGTGGGACGTTATGTACTCTGAAATAACATTCTAATTGTTATATGTTTCTATTTTTTCAGAAGCGTTGTAGTTTAGATAAATATTTTCTAGCTAAAATCCTCCCTTTTTATCCAAAAATAATTTACTATTTACAGAAATATTTATCGTCAAAAACTTAAGAGAAAAGAATGAGAATATTAATTAAAAACTAATTTTTCAGAAAAAATGATTTTAAACTTTTGAAGTGGTTTAAATTCTTACGACAATTTTGTTTACTATGCGACATTTTCCAAACATCGAGAAAAATAATGAATGTAGAATGGTGGTTTCAGTTTTGCTAGAGAATTGATGAAAAATAGAGATAGACGATTGAATTCAACGAGAAAGGCGTTTTTTGAAATGTTAACATTTCAGCGCAATGACGTCAGCGCGATTTTGCAACGCCTCTCAGTAAGCTTTTTTGGGCTTGGCTGGTGCATAACTGAGTCGCTTAAGGTACGGCTGCACAATTCCTCAAGCACATTTCTCGCGACAATTAATACGATAATTCGATTACCTTCCCTAGGCACGACTCTACTCTGGTAATCATAGTCCTGTGTGTCGTAGTACGCCGGTGCGGCTCTTCGCGCATCAATCTTTTCCTTGCTTATGACCGTCGCGAATGCGCAACATACTCTGCAAGAGATAATTTGTATTATTAAAATCAGTTCTGAACAATTTTTCTAATTAGATCAATTAGAAGTTAGATAAAATCATACGCAGAAATTGCGATGATTACGTTCACTTTTCTAGGAAATGTGGCAAATTAAGCATTCGGAATCTGACTTCAATAAACTAAATTGTTTTTCGAAACTTTTTGTAAAATGAATGCTAAAATTGTGGCACGGTAAATAGATTTCGAAGTACGATGAACAAATTGTGCGAGGAAAGGATTTTGAGGAGTCTCATTCGTCGGGCAAATGTCATCGACCAAATAATTTGGTTATGTGATGTGAACGAAACATTTTTCTGTGCGAGCGCTCACGTTTACGACGACCCAATAAAATTTACTGAATTTCTTTCGAGTTCTTTTACAACTCGAATAACGTAATTCCACATTTACGAAACAACGAGACAGAAGTAAAAAACTGAACGCGTAAAGCCGTATTAGAATAAATCAACGCAGGACTTAGTCGACATGGCGTAAGCGAGGTAAATTTGACAAAAGTTCGTCGTCTTTATTGTGTCGTTTATGTAATCTGTTGCATGCATAAAACTGTATCTGTTTTTCCAGTATTAAAAAGACATTTTTAGACAGGACTTAAGGCGATGTTTAAAAATCGCCGTGTTTATTTTTACATTTAAATTTTCACATGTGCGACTAATTGTGTAAGTCTTTGGTGGCAAAAACAAGTTACATTATAAGTAAATTAAATTTTCTTTTGTACTTCAAATTTAAAGACTAAATTACTATAGCTTTCTGTTTTTGCAACAAAATATCACCGTTCTTCGTAATAATTTTCGCAATCAAATGAATCATAGTTATACTAAACTGAAATAAAATTATAAACTGGAATAAAATTATGAATCGAATATTTTCTATTACTAATTCATATAATTATTTTTTCGCGTACGTCAATTACCCTAAGGAAATAAATTGGGTATTCCTGAACAAACCGGATTTTCTAACAATAAATTTTGTAAACAATGCTGAACGAAACGCTAAACCAATTTCTTAATTTACAGCGTCACACTTCGCGAACAAAAAAGTCTCGATTTTTTCCCGCGCCATAAACGTTTATATTGACTATAAACATGCATTCCGATCGTTTTTACGACCGGCGAACAATATAATAAAATTACTCCACCGCGGCAACGATCGGCTCATGAGTCTACATTTGTACCACTTAAAAGTCGATTGTCTAGCATTTTCGAGCGCCTCACATTTTCGTCGCAGCCTTAGACTTGCGACTGCGTTAATCTCGAAAACTACGATTGCGCCCAATTGCGCAATCAAGCGGCCGGGGAATCGGGCGAAATTTCACTGATCACTTTCTCCGGTGAATTTTTCAATCCTTAAAAAAAAGTGATGAACCGATTACACACGACCGGCCGGTTCACGCGCCGATCCGGTGTTTTCGAGCGTCGGACCATTTTTCACTCCCCCGCTTAGTTCCCGAACAATCGATTTATCGCCTAATAATTTCCAGTCGTAATTCTTAAACTTGAACTCCCAACGCAATCTCTCAAATGATAAAGCGACGAGAGCGAGAAAAATCCCGTGTTTTCACGACCATTCGTTTAGTTTTCGACGAGAAAATCGACGGCAAAAAATCGGCACGAAAAATGGAAAATTGGATAAGACCAGTTTACATAAACGCAGGTTTCTTCATTTATCAATCGCAAATTTCACCAGGATACAAGTGCAGTCTGCGACGAAAACGTTTTCGAGGCCGTTTCCTGATGCGCTCTTTTTGCCGATTAATATTGATTTTCATTTCATTTCGGAACGGGTTTTTCGCGGCAAATTTATGCACGCGCGGTTATGAAACGAGATGCCGCCGTGGAATGCCCGTGGAATGCGTGTCCGCCGCTACCAATAACCTGGTGAAAGTTCACATCTGGTACGCCGAGCGGCGCGAGACAATTCTCGGTCGCGGTACATTGCGTGGTCTAATTGGACCGCGCATTCATCAATTATACGCGATCGATAAGATTTCGCCGGGGAGGACAATCGCGCCGGACAATGGGCCGGCGAGAAATTGCCGCCGCGGGATAGGTGTGGCCGAGGCAAAGCCCCGCGCGAACCGTCAACCGTGGACGGCAACACTTGACTTAATATCACGTGTCACGACGGAATCGGCTTATCAAATTGTTTTTCAAACGAGTTTCTCGGCTTCGTATGATTGACTAACTTGTTTGCACGATCGCGACGCATTCGCTTTTTCTTTTCCCCGGCCTGCCGGCTTTTTCTCCGCCACGCGCATGAAATTCAAGTCGCCGTTTTTTCGCCGTTTCTTCTCAATGGCGCGTTTTTCTCGACGCGCGCGACATTTCGTCACTCTCGCCGATTCGACGGCCAGTTTTTGCGGCCAACCGAAAAATCGCTCGGACTCAAGTTCGTAACGCCGCTTATGTAAAAGTCGCGTTAGACGACGAAATCTTTCGAAGCGCGTACACAAATTTAAGATACGTCTTGGAAATGAACTCTTAGGAATGTTTGAGTTTAATGAAGAAATGTCTTTTTTTAACCTGTTGTTTTTAAGCATACACTATTTCGTACAACATAATTTTTTTATTCAAATTAATTGCCTTTTTTAATGAACAGTCCTCGTAGAAATAAAATCTCTGAAAAATGCTATAAAAATCTGAAAATCTCTATTACCTCTCTGATAAACTTTGACAAACTCTGATACTAACAATTTTAAGAAGTTTTCAGAGTTTTTCAGAAATTGTCAGATATTTCTACAAAGGAACAAATTATTTTTTGAAGAAATATCAAAAATCCTGTTTAAATAAATTTATAAGAATAGTCGTATTAATATTTAGGAATATGTGGTTTTTGTTCAACAGATATCTAAAGTTATTTGCCATATGCACTTTTTATATGGCGAACCAATTTCTATATGAAAATATGAATAAATTCTATCAATTTCCAATTTCAAATCAATTATCAAGAAATTTTGAGAAAACATACAATTTGTCGACACCCCTAAAATCATATCATAAAATTTTTTATCCTATGCTACAAATAATATTGTTATTTTTACAATATCTTTTATCCATGAAAAATGTTTCGTCTACGCGACCCGATCGACTTTCTCCGCGATTAATCGCGCTCAAATTAATTAACGAAGTTGATCGCCGCGTTTAGCCGATAAATAATGCATGCGTTCTTACACGCGGTGCTAATGTGAACGCGTTAGGTCTTTATTTCCGTTTAACTGCGCTTTATTGGCGAATAATAATTGGTAAACGTCAATTAGTCGGGAGGTTACGCGGCGCGCGCAAATCGCTCGTGATTATCTTAATTAAATAATAAAGGATCCAGCTGGGCTTCTCGGCGCGATATCGTGGAAAATCGTGGTTCGCGCTTCATTCAATTAGACGCCGTAAAAGTCTGGCGCGATTTATCGTCAGGCCTGCTCTTTTTCCAGCAAGTCAATCGCGTTGATTAATCGCAGCGAACGAAAATCCTTTTCGTTTCATCCAGTCGTAAATGGGAAAACATTTAAATCCCCTTTACCCACATCGCGCCGTCGCTCCTGCGGCCAATAAAGATGAAAGTTCGCGTTAATGGCACGAGCGAAGTGTGCCCGCGGATTAAAGCTTCTGCTGCTCGGCCCCGAACGATACGTTTTCAGCGAGCAATCCCTAATAGCACACAGCATTTCTGCAATGCATTCAGAATACTTTTTCTCATATATTTTAAATGCGTCAGGAATATTTAAAGTATTAAAAAATATTCCAGGTACATTCCAGGAATATTAAATGTCTAGAGAAAAAACATATGCAAAAAATATTTCTGGACCGCACCAGAAATATTTCCGGTATATTTCCAAAATCGAAAAATGCCAAAGGATTTTTAACTTTGAAAAGTAACTTGATGCAGTATATGGTTCAAAAAATATTTATGGATCATATTCTTTTTGAATCATACTCCAATTTTTCTAGGTCATACCAGAAGTATTTCTGATATATTGCAAAAATCGAAAAATGTCAAACGGTTTTTAAGTACGAAAAGTACCTTAAAATTATATCTATACAGCAAATGGTTCAAAACATACCAAAATCGTTAAAGCTCTCGATTTTGATCATTTTTTTGGGACAAACGAATTTCAAACACTATTTACTTAGGGTGTTTCATTGCCGCCGATCCGCCCTGCCGTCTTCGTTATTCCGTTTTTCAGCGTCCGCTGGAATTTCAGAAGCAATACCGAATCCAATTACCATGACCCATTTTTGTGACACCGCGGATACCACTGAAATTTTTCATACCAATTAAGCGTAATTGACTTGTCGCAGGCTATACTTTCGTGACGGCCGATCGCCTCGATCGAATTCATGCATATTTCGATGTCATAATTACGCCGGCGTTAGCTTCGATTAACGCCGACGTTTTTTTCGTTCTGTCGCTCGCCGTTTCGAGACCTTTTCGAGCCCCGCTGCGGGACAAAGGATCAGCGCGACGCTCTCGGGAAAAGCCACGTTGCGGATCGACCGGCGCGCTTGTGCAATGCCAGATGCATTATCCTGCAGCGGTATCAGGTGGAGAGGAAAAAATCGCACGCCTCCCGGCAGAAGGTCGCGGCGGACTTTTCTCCCTGTCTTGCGCGGCGAAGGACAGTGAGTTGCGCGCGCCTAACTGTCGGCGAGCGCGATCGGTTGGGAAATCGCTCGAGCCGATGCCGCGGCCGCCAATTAAAACGTCTTGTTCCGGCTCACTATTAATAGTCGCGCCTGGTTAATGACTTTGTCGCGCTTTTTGCCGGCGCGCTTCGTTATCAGCCACGTGGGGCGGCGCGATGACCGAAGGACAGTCTTGTTAAGGGGATTGAGTTGTTCGGTCGAGAAGAGCGTGATGTGTTTGGGAGAGGACTGAGAACAAATTATGTTGGGTACAACGAAATTTTATTAGAAATGAATAGATCCATATAAAAAAAGAGGAAAATCTACGGGGAAATCGATCGAAATAGATTGTATTTTTATTTGCATATGCATATGCTATGAATATGCAAATATGATAAAGTACTGAATATGTATTTACAGATTAGTCATAATATATCTCTCTATCATAATGTATAGCAATGTTGACAGATTTTGGACAAACCGCAGAGGATTAAATAGATTAATCTTATTGGTTTCTAATTTTTTAATAGGACACTGGGTACATTCAAATTGACAAAAAACCGATTTGAATTGATTAAATACTCTATATCTACACTGGAACACTTGAGTGGTAAGTTTTACCACTTAGTTTTCTCAGTGCAGAATTAATAGGCGTGTACGCTGTAAAAAAAGTTGAGTAAAATTACGTTACATGTAGTAATGTGTAGTAATCTGGTTGCCACAACTTGTAATGTAATTTTATGATTGAAATGTAAAACAAATCATGGAATATATGGAAAGAAATATACTACACGGGGAAATTTACACTGCAAATGTACTATTCTAACCGAAAAAATGAATGTTTTTTAATCATTTTACATTGGGAGTGTAATTTTACACTCGGATTGAAAAATTACATCACAGTTCATGGAATTATACTTTTTGAGAATTCTTTTATGTTATATATAACGAAAACCAGCTTGTAATTTTACATTCTTTTTTTACAGTGTAGCTGCCGTAAATATACATTTGAAATGTGTTATTATATTAGATCGAACTGATTGGTTTTATTAGAAAAAGTATATTGTCTTGTTCAAGCAATAATACTAATATAAACTATTACAGTATATTTCGATATCTCAAAAGAATAACATTTTATCTGCAAAATCAACGATTTTTTAATACATTTTTAGAAAATTCAAATGAAATAGTATAATAATTTTTGGTGTATATTTTTTACAAGAAACAGATTGATTATTTGATTAAGTTGATATTATAATTATACGTAATATAATTTAAAGGGTACTGCATCTAATGTTTCTAACAATATGACAAACAAGTGGACTATCAAGATAAAGTGATATTGTTTTGAGGTGTGAATTTGTCTAAACCATTTTTTATGATTGTGGATGGGATGGAGAGAAGGTGCTAATTACAATTTGGATTAATTGCACTGAGAATAATGCTCTATTAAAATCTGTTAAATGTGTAAACCTAGACAATTTAAATAGAACATTATAATATTAGCGCGAAAAATTGTGATGGTGATTACTATTTTTATTTTATATTGATATCGATAAAGAAATATTTTTAGCTAGATGTTAATTAGAAACTATCCATGCTATATGTGTAATGAAGAAGAGTTTACGAGATGAATTTTAGTCATATATAAATTACATTGTTGACTTACTAATTCATCACTACGAGGCTCTTATTGACATTATAGGAGTTCGAGAAAAACATGTAACAATCGATATATATCGCATTCTCAATTTCTATAAACCAAATAATTTGGTTTCTGTGACCAAAACTTCGTAATCAAAATATTTGCTGCAACCAAATAATTTGGTTGCAGCAAATATTTTGGTTTATAGAAATTGAGAATGCGATATGGCGGCTTGAATATATCGATTGTTACATGTTTTCCTTGAAATGCTATAATTGTCATTTGTCAGTAGTCGAGCTATCAAAAATCATTTGGATATGAACATTCGTTTTGGTTTGATTCGATATATCAAAATCATAATGAACAGACATGGTCTCGAGAAATTTTAGTAGAAAAGATGAAAGATATAGGATACAATTTTAGATAGATGAAAAGTCATAGGATATGCATTTTGTAATTGTAAAAACATCATGTCAGATAGCAAAACGCATGAGATCGTTACGAATATTTATAAGTGCATATGTTATACGAGTAAAGGATTTTATCCGAAGAAAAGAGGTCAATGTCTAAACGATGTTTATTTAATAAAAAATGATTTCACTTGGTAAATGTACATCAGCTTTTCTATAAAAGAAGAGGCTTAATTGATTGTGGTTCTTTCTTGTTTCAAAACATTTTTTCAGTAAATTATTACTACTGCATAATACATTTTCAAGTAGTTCAACCTTCTCTCCGCTCAGATAAACTTTTATAATGTCAAATTACTCTCTTCAGCTGGGAGATCCGTATATTAGGATTGATGATACATACTATGACTATCAAGGAAAAGGATTCATACATTTTCGTCCTTCAAAAATGCCAATACTTTAAAAACTTTCTGCATACATAAAATATTCGTTGTTATGAAAATTGAAATGTTTAAAATTTTTTTTTTACTTTGTACAATTTTTGATAATTTTACATAGTATTTATTTAAATTTCATACGAAGTGTAAAACACATTCAATTTGGTTCCATACATTAAATATATTTTTCTATCAATGAATTCCTAGTGCCGATCCGGCGTTGATCTATCTTACAATACACTATTTAAAATAATCTATTAACAATGAAAGTACATTCCTTTATTCTTTCAAATATAATAATCATATAAAATATAAAAGAATATGTTTTCATGTGTTTATCTTTTTACTTTTAAATGAATATTTTTAATTTCAAAGTATTCCTTTCATTTTTCAAGGAAATCCTGTTATATATATATAATGAAAGGAAATTAAAATCCTTCAAATTTCAAAGCATCCGCTATATTTTAAAGCACACTTTTGGCAGTGTACAGGCGACATTATTCGATTACAGAACCTATCAAAATCTGAACCTTTTCAGACATACTCGTTTTCCTGCAAAAAACGATTTTTCATTTACCCAAAACGCATTGCCAGTAATTTAGTAATCCTCGTCAAACTATGCACTTAAGCGTAACCGTTTCAATCGCCTTTCATTTACTCAAAAATTCATTTCCAATTTTCCCCGACCTTGATTGTCAATTTTCCATAATTAACGCACAACGAAACGCCGCTCGCGCAAAAACCTCGCTAACTCGAATTCAGAACCCGCTCCCAGACAGCGCCTCGTCAACAATAACCCCGTGACTCCCATTAAACCGACGTTTCTCTTCAAAGCAAAAATCACCGGCCAATTAATCGGCGCGTACGTTCGGCGCGATTTAATTGGCCTACTTTTGCAGTCGGCTCGTCGTTTACGCGCGATTCGCGCTCAAATTCAATTATCGAGCGATCAGCTACACGAGTGATCGACGGGCGAAGTCGGCGATTTGGGTAAGCCAGTCCCGCGAAAAAGGTCACTGGGTGCACCGACTGGCCACGCCGCCTCGGCCTCTCCCGATCACTATCGTCATTCACAGCGCCTCGCTGACTTTCATATTTGACATTTTACCCTCTCTCACTCGCGTCATTGAAAAACAAACCGGCGAGCGCATAAAACGTCTCTTGAACTCCGCCGAGGCTTTTTTGTCTCGGGAAAAAGGAAAAAAAGGCACATAAGTGCATCGCGACACGAAATTATATGTTCGCCAAATGAGTCGGGAGCACTCGCCGGAATCCGACGAGCGTTTTCGTATGCATTTGTTTCAGCTCGTCTCGTGAAGTTCCCAGCAAAAAATAATGAATAGAAAAGAATACAAAAGAATTGAAAAATATAAATTGATTTCCTTTTGGGAAAGATTCGGCATTCATATTTTTATTTTCTATTCGTTTCTATTCCAGCGATTTCTCAATGTTTCAAACGAGCAATTTTGAATTCTTCAGAAAGAATTTGTTTCTGTTCAATTCCAAAATCTGAATTCAAACTGACAAAATGAATTCTTTTCTATTCTTTTCAATTCCAGTTAGGATGACATTTTGAAAAAGTTAACTTTGAATTCCCCAATTGGAATTGATTAAACTATTTCTAACATTCAAAAACGAAAAATGAATTCCATTTAATTCTAATAAATGCCGAATTTGGCTACAAATCCAATTCTTTTCTATTTATTTCTATTCCAATTTTTTTGCTGGGTTGTTCCTTAATGTCTAAGCAATAT
Source organism: Ceratoteleas bidentatus (assembly GCA_022817645.1). Lineage (NCBI taxonomy): Eukaryota > Metazoa > Arthropoda > Insecta > Hymenoptera > Scelionidae > Ceratoteleas > Ceratoteleas bidentatus. The sequence continues at coordinate 13,273 of JABFPB010004818.1, forward strand.
CTGTGCAAAGTAATTCCTGTGCCTTATATTCAAATAATTGTCGAAAAACCGTGATTTCTAGTTTTCGAAGTGGAGAAAATCGTAGAACTCACGGCATTTCATAATGCGTCGATGAAAGTATTGGCGTATTCGAGAAGCATTAATAAAGGACGCACTTATGTGGCTTGAATTGTCTGTCCTTTATTAATATTTTCTCTGAATGCTGCTCGAATACGCCATATATTGTGCGTATAGCGCTGTCTTTGTTGTCAGTCGATGACATTGATAAATTAGGTTAGGTTAAGAGCGTTGATTGTATGAAATTGTATGAAAAAATGAATATAAAGCAGGTGTTTGGGTTTGGTCAACAATGTTATAAATATCGTATGAATCCAATATTAGAACATTTTTAAATATATTTTCATTTTGTCAGTAATAAATAAATATAATGACTTCTTAGCAATAACAGATCTAGAAGTTTATTTATAGGCATGTGCGGTTCGAATTTTGGGCAAAATGTCAAAATGTCTAATAAACACAATTTGACTAGTGCCCTAGGTATAGCTCGACCCGACCTAGCCGGGCCGACTCGGGTCGGGTCAAGTCGGGCTACTCGAGCACTACCTCGGGCACTAGTCAAATTGTGTTTATTTGACATTTTGAAATTTTGCGCGAAATTCGGCACGCACATGCGTATTTATTTAGTATGTAATGAAGGTAGTATAGCAGTGGAATAATAGTATATTGCGCAACTACGGCAGGAAATAGGCGATTCCCCACGAGCGAAGACTTCCCTATAAAAAAAAATTACGTAATAAATTACGTCATAAATTGCGTAATAAATCACGAAAGTAATCACGTAAGAAATCACGTAAAAAATCATGTGAAAAATCACGAAATATTCTGGCAGTGTTAATCACGTAAAAAATCACGTAACAAATCACGTGGTTTTCATCTTAGAACAAAATTAAATAAAGACATCTAATAAAT
>JABFPB010004819.1:0-14242 GCA_022817645.1 Ceratoteleas bidentatus
GCCTCTGTCTCATTAGAGCTTGTTTTTTTTATTAATACAGTAATGTAAGAGAAACACGAATTTTGCCTTTTACTTAATGCCTAAATTCACTTCCAATTATTAATAATTGATGACACCTTGATATAATGCATAGATTTTTTTTCTAAACATATTCTAAGTTATATAAATTTGCAAAATTATTCCTATGATTTTTCCTACCAAGAGGAAAGTATCGCTCGTTTTTATTGTGTTTCAAGTTTTATTGTGTTTCAACGGGTCGCGCTGAGTGAAAATCGTCACTCTACACTCTATAAAAACAATGAAAAAATAAAAAAACACATTACACCCGCGATCACACTCTTACGTACGCATCGAGATAACTCAAATATTAGTCATAAACGGACACTACTCAGAATATAGTTAAAGTCGCTTTTGTTGTCATTTGCAAATCCAGGCTCAACTTTACACTGAAAAAAACGTCTCAGTATTCAAGTATCCATCCACTATTCTGAGATAGTGGATGGATACTTGAATACTTTAGCCAAGTTTGGTTCCACAATGGTTTTCAGAGTCAAATTCCATTTATGACTCTAAGCCAGTTTTTGTCGTCAAAGTTCACTCAACCAAATTATTTATTCTCTTCATTTTCGAGTGTTCCAATAAAAATTAGATTTCATTTGAAAAAATAATGAAATCGACGGAATAAAGTTTTTCGTTATGTAAAGCAACCAACCTGACACCGAACTTGCAGCCGAATAATCGAAATAATATATATTCGCCCCTCGGACGAATTTCGCATCGGAGCAATCTCCAGCATTACGCGTCTAGACGGACACGCCGAACCCGGCGATCATTCCGACTCTCAGGTGTTCGTAATTGTCCTTCATAACCAGTCGTTTAGGCTTAGGCCTGGAGCGCTCGTTGAGTTCCTCTTCCTCTGTAATTTGAGAATATCGCCGGAGATTTACGGCCCCTCTTCTTTTTCTTCGGCTCGGCCCTTCTGGCATGTTTTGCCGACCTTTAATACAAATTTTAATTAATAATTGTAACATCCAAAACAAAGCATTTGTAACTCAAAACTGAACCAAACTAAAACATAAACAATAAGTAAACATTCAAAATCAATATTTTGCACAGCGTTTTCAGATTCTTCAAACCCTTAACTTTTTTGGAGTAAATTTGACATTCTTACAATCTGCCGAAATAAAATAAATTTAGTCATAGAAACCATAAAATAGAAATTAAAAAAAAATGATCTAACATTTACCTTGAGAATTGCAGATTTTTGTAATTCTATTAAGGATTAAACGATTAATAGCTGATTGTCTAAAAACTGACAATAACACATTGTTGTAGAAGAATAAGTCGATTGACGCTCGAAAGGACACGTGTGTCCAATTTTGTTTCTTTTTTATGGTCGAGAAGTTTCCTTCAACGCACAATGGAAAATCGCTCTTCGGCCAATCCAATCGATTAGGCCGAAACGCCGGCGAGTTACTCACTCGTCAGTAAATCACTGTGCAGTTTCGTATCCGATTCGCGACGGCTGTCTTCGACAGGCGATTCGCGCCACCGTGCTCGTTCCCTTTGACTTGCACGTCATCTCGCCCCAACGCGTCACTTCGCTGTGTGATAGACACGCTTCATAACTGCGACAAATGGTGTCATGGTTCCTGCGAAATTCAACATTTGTTTTCATTAATATAGCGACAAAAAATCGTTTCCCAAAATTAAATCAATCAACAATCATTTATTTGAAAAACATAAAAATTTGTATTGCTAAAGTATCTTGAAATACCATACTTCAATTACGAATCCATTTTTTATTAAAAAAAATGCAAAAATTGGTTTTCCTAAATTTTGAATAGGGTTTTGAATAGGGTTTTTTAATAGGGTTTGAATAGGGTTTTCATTTATTTAATTAAAGTTATTTTCAAAATATTGATTCATTGTTTTATTTTATGAATGACCAGTATAACAAGAAAATATAATACCACGATATTATCAGTCAAATATTTATGTTTAAATCTTATGAACTTTGAACTGTTGAAAGTTTGTTCAATTGAAACAATTCCCGTTTTTAAACAAATATACAAACAAAATTATGTATACTGATTAAAGTGATTAAATAATCAATAAGCGATCAATAATATTTAGTTATCAATTTGATACATATGATTGTGGAAAGTTGTGATGAGGTAGTAGATCATAATATTTGATTGTACCCAGTGGTTTGGGTCGCGCCGGGGACGGAATCGAATGGACGCGGGATGCCTGCACAGATGCGCGAAACGGCGGTTTGCTGGAGAGGAAGCAGGCGCGAGCGTGTCGCGCCTCGCCGGATGTGATGTCCAGCCTGGTACAAGCCGCGAAGGACACATCCGTCGTCTGTCAGCAAGCGTTTCTTTATCGCAGATGGAACTGCAGCAGCATCGAGCGAGCACCGGATTACACGCCTGAATTGCTCTCAGGTAAGAGCTGCCGGCGAAAAGTGAGAAGGCACTGCATTCCCACTTTTCGCATAGAATGGTGGGAGTAGAACACAACGGATAATATAATCGTCAACGGATATTATATTTAATCGTTGGTAGTTTCAGTAACTGAGAAAAAACATTCGAGGAATTTCATTTCATCATATTTGTGAAATGAAATGTAGTCCGAGTTCATTTACAAAATAAATGAAAAAAAACTATCTTAGCTGGGAATCGACCTCGCAACTTATCGTAGAAATCGTTATACGTATACTAATGCAAAAGTTCTATTTAAGTAATGTGCAATAACATTAAAAAAATCTCAGTAAAAATCCCACAAAGGTCGATTTTTATAATTGATTTGAACAAATCACTCTTTAAAAAAAGTCCTCTTACAATAAGAAGATTATACTTCCCATTAGAGGATTATTTCTTATATTCTCATAAACATCTCGTAAACAGCTTATTTCAAAGAGATTTTCCAGCCATTTTTTCGAGTGTTTAAAATATATTTATGATATATCTGGGATAATCCTAGCATCACCATGAATCACCAGGATATCGCAAAATAATGTCTATGCCTGGATTACTGTCATCAGAGTGATAAATTCCTGAAATAATCAGTACTATTAGGATTAGAGTACTCTTGCATATGAAACATGAAGTGACCGTTGACACGGTGAATAATTCAACAGGTACGCGGGAGCAGGCGTTCGTCTACGCGATGTCCGCGGCTGCGGCGGTCTGGCGTCTGGCGCGGAGCTGCGCTCTCGGCAGTCTGGCGGCATGCTCGTGCGCGACTCCGCCGCGGCGGGAGCCCCCGGCGCCGTCGGCGCTCACCTCGTCGTCATCATTTTCGCCCGCCTCGATATCCTTCGGCACGCTGTCCTCGCGCAACTCCTTCAAGTGGGGCGGCTGCGGTGACGACGTCCGCTCCGCCTCGAGGATCGCCAAGAGGTTCCTCCAAGGCTCCAGCGCGTCCGTCTCTGGAGCCATGGGCAAATTCCTGCACGCGGTTAACATGCACAACAACCGAGCCGGCAGACGGGTAGACTATTTTCTTTTTTTTCTCACTTACTGGAATGGGAAGACTGTTTTGAATAAATAAAAAAAGGGCTGAATATTTTGCAGAACATTTTGGTGGGGATACTTTTTCGATGAATTCCGAGAAATATAAGCATTTTTGGAAGGTTCCCAGACTTTCAAAGAAATATCGATGAAACCCCAAAAAATATCGATGTATCTCCTAGAAACTTCTAAGAATTGTCGTAGAAATTCCAAGAAATATTCAAGAAATCCCTGGAAGCTTCCAACAATTTTCAAAGACGTTTTAAGAAATATGGAAGAAGTTCCAGAAAAAATTGAAAGTAGTTTTTAGATGAATTAAGGCATTTTGAAATAAATATTTGAAGAAATTGAAATTCTTATGCTAGGCAGTAGAGCAGTCATTGATGCTGGAATGCAAATGCCACGGAGTGTCCGGTTCGTGCAGCGTTCGCACTTGTTGGAGGGGTTTGGGATCTTCTGGGCCGACGGCTGCTGGAGCACGTTTGTTCCGCCGATACTCAACAGCTGCAGAAGTGAGGCCCAGATCCGGAGGCAAATTGCCTCCACTGTATCATCACGATAACTTGCTCTACACCACTAAAAGTCCTGACTACTGCGTCTTCGACAGAAAAAGAGGCAGTCTTGGAACCATTGGAAGGTAAATTTGTTTAAACCGAAATCATTAATTTCAATTTAAACCATAATTTTATTTATCATTGTTTTGAAAATGTTAATAGAAACTGGAATATAAGCCAAGACACAACTGTTTTGGTGAACTTTGTTTATTTCTCCTTAAAGAAACTATTTTAAAATGTAAACTTAATAAAAACCATTATTTTGAATAGATGTCGTCAGTACCAGTCTTTGTATCAAGACTCCAACTTTTAATCACCAACAAAAAACTCTCTTAAAAAAATCTTTCAGTCATCGTTTCGCACTGTCAAATCACTTAACTCTTAATTTCCTCGCGGAATAGAGTCGTTCCCTCGCGAACGCGCCTAATGAGAACAATAAATCGGCGCACAATATAAACAAGCGGGAGGGGGTGGGGTAAATTCATTTTCAGCGCTGCCGGCAGCCTCGTAAAGTCGCGTTATGGTCACGTTAATGGTCGCGCACTGGTTTCGTGCCATCAATGAGCGCCTAAACGGGAAGTGTCCGGCCGGTTGAACGGGCCCATTAAGGATCTTCCCGTTTTCATGAAACGAGATGATCGTTTCTGCGGGACGACGAAAAAGTTGGCGGTCCGGGCGCTGAATGATCGGCCGGGCGACGCTTGTATACGACGACGTTTGCGTCGTTCAAGTAGGAATTAAGGGAATTGATATCCGCGACTTGGGTGGGGAAGAATTTTTGCCGACACGACACAAGATACTGCGACGATTACGGAAAGTTTTGCTGGAAAAAAAGTTTGATGAAAGTGAAAACGACTCTTTTGAATGGTCTCGGTGATTTTTGCGGGGTAATTGTATTTTAAGTTGCAGGATTGCGAAGGTAGATTTGACATTGAATGATTAGATGAATACAGTTTTTTTAGAAATTAAACGATTTGGTCAGTTTGGTAAAAAAAGTTGGAGTGAACTGAATTTGAAAACAGTGAGTGGTTCAGTATGAAAATGTTCAATAAATAATTTTTGTACTTGAATAATTTTGTTTAATTCCTCCGAGAGAATGAAATGGATTATGTAATTCAGAATAAAAAGACATTTAATTTCTTCTGAAATAAAGTGAAAATAAAGTAAAAAATTCAGCAGAAATATTCCATAATTAAATCGTTATAAACATGTCTTCCTATATTTGCTAATACAATTGAACGTCAATTAATGGGCCCCAATGAACTGCCTGTGTACCGCGAGCGAAAGCCACAAAAACGGGCTGTTGCACAATACGCTACTCGGCAGAATCAACATTTTAATTTGCCGAGCATCGTCCGACTCGGCGCTCTCTTATTTATGTACGCATAAGGTAATTACAAGTGAGAACGAGAGGGGGCCTGCATCGCGATAAGGCGTGTCTCGATTTTTTTCGCGCTAGCAAACCTGTTTTAAATCTGATGGATGACAGTTGTCCCTAGTCAACGGCTAATAAGAGAAACTCGACGTCCGCGGTGATTAAGGCGAAATTTTCTCATATTTGACTCGCGCGGATAAATTTGCCATCGCGAGGCAGCGCGTCCGGTACGCTACGCGAATGCCGGCTTTTAGCGGGCTTATTAATCGTTCGCGATTTTTCCCCATTTATAAGGCAATTCGTTTAACGAGCGATTCAAACGATGAGATAATGTTCGCGAAAATAGTTACAAAGAGTCAGGAAAACTAAAATTAAACGGATTTATAGTCTCATAAGCCGATTTTTAAGGTTGAAAATTGATTTGAACCCGAACACCGCAAAGTTCATAGAATTCCTTTTATTTTAAAAGTACATTAAAAATCTGTTTATTTTATAGTTGAATCTAAAAAGTAATTTATTGAGATTTGAACGGAGTACATGCGAGACTTAATTATTTTTCTATTGTTGGGATTTTACATACAATTTTTATTTTAGGATTTTTATCTTTAAAATTAAAATAAAATCAATAAAATAGACATCTGAAAATATATCCATTGAAATTTACACTTCGGGCAGCTTCTAAAATTTCATCTTCAGTAAAATATCAAGGTCGCCATCAAAAATCAATTCCACGAAGGAGGCCTGGGTTCAAATCTCGACGCGTGCATTTGAAAAATCGTCTTTTTCGTTTTGCGCCCATCAAAGCAGAACGTCCGCTAATTTTTCAGCATTACCCTCGACAATGGGTTGTCCCCGAAACGCGTGCGTTAATCCGTGGCCAAACTCACGCGAATAAAGTTTCGTAAATAATTTGACGCGGCGCATTTTTCAGCGTCATAATCCCGGCTCATTAAATCGAGTTTTATTTGTGGGTGCGAGGATGTCGGCGCGCGACTGGCGGACATTGCGTTTTGTTGAACGATGATTGCATTCGCCACGGATTTTCCAGCGCCGCGCGGCAGAGGGTCGCGACGTGCGGTCCGACCACCCTGAATTGTATGCGCCTCGGCGTTCGTGAATTAAGATCACCCACGGGATTCTAAGAATACATGCACGCGTGCAAAAGAATCGGCTATGACAAAGGCTAATATGTGGATGTTCAAGGTGATGGGTCATTTTTATTGACGCGCAATTGTGTTGCGTTTTTTGCCAACAATTAAAAAGTAACATTGATTAACAAAAATTAAAATTAGCCTTCGAACATAAAAAACCTTTGATGGACTTAGACAAAATTAAAATTTGTTAATTACTCTAAGTAATTAATTTCTATTTAATTAATATTTAACATACATTTGTTAAACCTCAATACCTCAAACCAAACCTAAACCTCAACAACAAATCTTAAAATTTATCTCTATTTTATCCTTTTTTTAACTGAGAAATAATTTACTTTATTTTACTCTTGAAAATGTTTGAAACTGGTTTCAAATAAAAGAAAATTTGTTTAGGCAATGCAATGGCAGTAGTTCGGGTTACGACGGCTGCGAGTACCTCTGCTGTGGTCGCGGACACGTGACCAAAACCGAGGAAAAGGACGAGCGATGTGGCTGCCAGTACTTCAGCTGCTGCTACGTCAAGTGCAAGAAGTGTCGGAAGATCGTCACAACGTACGAGTGTAATTAGGCGCCACGACGGAAACGCGTTCCTTCGGTCAATCGCGACGTCACACTTTGATACGAATTGTACTTACAACGCACAGAGATGACGACGACAAATGAGCAACGACCATTATTTATTTACTAATGACATGCATTGTACGTCAAGCACAACATCGCCGGAAAAAGACTTGTTTCAAATTGTTCTAAAAGAAGCACTAGTCCCGACTTACTTTCATCCCTATAAATTAGAAACTACTCCAAATCTAAAGATCTGTTTGAAAACAATTGGAACTGTCAAATAGACATTTTCAAATGGAATCCTATTTTCCACATAGAAATACAGGAAATTGATTCGGTTTAAATGGTCAACGTCAAATTCAATTTGCAAATGTCTTAACACAACGAACAACGAATTTAAACAATCAAGGTTTTATCAGTTGAAAATTTCCCAACGGATCGACTTTGAAATATCAGTGGAATTTACCTAAACAAAAGAAAAAATTGGGTTTCATTTGCAAACGCCCTAATCGAAGAAAATTTGAATTCTTGGTAGTCTACAATTTCGCAAAAAAACGTAGTTTTCCTTAGAAAAATATCAAAACATCTTGGTCCACTCGTTTTTCCGGCGATCTGAGACACTATTTAGGCGGAATCGTGCGTATTTATTTCGAAAACAAGAAAACAGCGACTTTCCTCTGTGGGTAGATTAAGGCTGGAATTAACAGTAAGACTAACGCAGAAAAAACATACGTAGTACGGTTAATCAATGAATTAATTGTGATTTAGTTAATAAACGATTTCGACTTCACGGCGAGCGTTTTGTTCCCTTTAGCGAGCGTGTGCACCTTTTAATTATGCTGCGCAACTGTAATTGATCCGACACTATCAGCGATCGGAAATTTCCTGCTTTGATTAATTGGACGTGATGGAATTTCGACGCTGCTATGCAATTAAAGTCGTTTTAGCCGTGGGCGAGGAGTCACGTGTCGATAGTTTTACCGCGACGATTTTTTTCGCTCGTTGATGTGTCGAGACGGCGGTGATGGATTTTGAGGTTGAATTGGCAGCTATTCGGTCGTCGGGAGACATACTTCGAGGGATTCCTCGACGCCTTCCAAGTCGAGGTCCTTTAAAAAGGCGCGCCAATCAATGCCGGTGCCGCAGTCAGGCGCCTTTTCGGACGCCCACCATAAAGCTGTCTGAAAATTGAATTTTTTTGAAACTTGACATCGACTTTAAGGAAGAGTATATTCATCATTCTTTACTCTTTTAAAAATGAAAAATGAAAATTGTATACCCAATTTCGAACAATAGAATTTTTTCATTGTTAATCTAAACAATAGGCTTTCTTCTTTTTGAAAAAATCAAATACACATATACAATAAGTTTACATATCATATAGATTTTGGTTTATTTGAAATGTACCAAATTAATTTTTATGCATTTTACATCCATGAGATTCATTGTTTTCAGTAAAATTAAATGCATTTAAATGAAAGTGATTCTCATAATTCTTTCTTTTTTATAATTAACTAAATTCTTAAATGTTTGCGCATCTACATTTTTTTGGAAGATTTCTATTTCGAAATTTTCGAAATAGAAATGGAGCGCCTTAAAAGGTTAATAAAGTAGATAGTTAAGGAGAGTTTGTTACTTTCATATGAAGGGGAGGCACTGGTGAAGGTGGGTCGATTTTCAGGTTCATGAAATTGAGAAGGTCTCGACAGTCGAGTCTTCCTTCTTCGTTTTTATAGATGCTGAAATTGAAGACAGCATTTTTCTACTTTGTTTCAGATGTCAAATACAAAGGAACATTTAATTCCCAATAACTGAGAATCAATTAAAATCATTTATATGTAATTGAGAATAATTCACATCAGTCAAATGTCTGTTCTGAAATTTGGTTGTTAAAGTTAATTGATTAAAATACTATTTAACTGTAAAGCAAATTTGTGATATTTGCATCAGTTGTAGCATTTCAGTTTTAGATATTTAGTACACTTACAATTTAATTCAATTTTTCCGAGTTTTATTTCTTTTTTCACGCAAATATTTATTCATAACTTAAATGACACTTCGATATTAAAATAATGTATGAAACTTACTGATCCAACATAGAATTAAGTAACTCAATATTGAGAGGAACTTGACTTCCTCTCAGAATCGTATACAGTTCTTTGCGTTCAAGAAATCCACGTCTGTTTCTATCAAAATGTAAAATATTTCCCTCAAGACGATCCAGCTTATTCCACAGGAACCGCTTTAATTCGTTGTGAACTAAAGCCCTGAAAAAAGAATGTATTCTTAAATATTCTATTTTTATGATAATAAGGAAAAGGTAAAAGTTACACGAACCTGACATATTCTCGGGTGTGGAATTCTTTCCTCTCGTGCGATGAATATTTTCTGGCAATCGTGATAATTTCTTGCTCCGTAATTTTATCGCCCAGATACTTTTTAAAAGCAGATCTAAAAACGAAATAGGATCGATAAAATTACTTCCATTTCAGGTATTTACTTGATTTCGAAAAACAGTAAAAAGTTGATTTGTACCGCAATTTGTAAGAATCCCAAATGGGATTCTCTAAATTTAAGTCTGGTGAATTTTCTTTGATGAATTCCTTGTAAACTGATTTTACAGCCTCTCGGAATTTTTGCATGATCAACTTGGGATTTGATTTTTCAAACTGTATCAAAATATAACAACTGTGTTAAAGAAATAATTCCGCTCAACTATTTTGAACTTATAATTTATTCATTTAAACTCTGATTTCATTGAACTTATAATTAATCATTTAAAAACGATTATCAACAACTTACTTCGGTGTAATTTTGTTCCATATATCGTAAAGCATACATATCAGCAGAAGTAAGTTCAAAAATGAAACCATTCAAGTTTAATCTCGCTCCAACGTAAAAATAACTTTTGTCGTAACATTTTGGCTTGTCACTCGTGTAAATATCTTGTCCTGGAAGTTTTACCTGCATTCTGTTTTGGAAAAGATGTCTTTTGAAACCTAAAAAATATCATACCAAAATCAGTAGCAAAAAAAATTTCTACAGAAATGTCAAATTCATAGCATTTTTACCTAACTTCTCGCTCGAAAGTTCGAAAACCGATATCGTGTCATCCATAAGATAAAACCTTATTATAAACTCTCTTTCAGCATTTTCTAAAACTTCCGATATCATTTTTGCTCGAAATCGTAAAACATGACTGAAAAAAATCATTTTTCATTATTAATAATTCTTATTCTATTTTAGCTAATATTAAACCGTATTTGCATCGAATTAATTTATCAAATAAAACGAATTGCTAAATAATGACGTAAACGGAGTTATGTAATATTGGTATTGGAATAAATAAAATTCTCAGCATTCTTTCAAGCTCAAGTACGGGCGAAAAAATGTAAGTTAAAATTGTACCACGTACTCGCCAAAGCAGTGAAATTTTATAAAATTAATTTTCGGCGGCTTTGGAACGATGCCGAAACAATTTCCCAAAGAGTCTTCATAAGAACCAAATCCGTTATAAGGTGGAGCCTGTCTCTCGACACGTCCGTTTTTCTCGTTTTGATCTGGGCGATTTATGGGAACGAATTCTTCAATTCCATATTTTTTTCTAAAACAAATATGAAACACATCCTATAAAACTATATAAATAAATACATAGAAGATTCGAAATTTGATAATGATAAAGTAACTTTTTTCGTACTTATAATAATCTTTTGTAAATGAATCTAAATTGGTAATCACGACTTTTCTGCCGTAAACGTTAATGACAGCTCCGATGAAAAAATCAATTTCTGTGTAATAATTTGTTTTGATTTCTCCCGTGTTCAAAGGATCGAGTACGAAATAATTTTTGGCTCTCGGATGGTCTTTCTTGATTATATTCAAAAGTGTGGAAGGTTCGTCAGCGCCAATTGGGTTCAGTGTCGTAAAAATCTGCAATTTTTACGATTTTTGTATTATATAAATATCGTGCTGATTTTTACTTGTGTGGATTATTTGGGATTATTTAACGCACTCAAGAAAAATATTCTTTAAACCTAAATTCGTCGTAAAGTAACATTTACTGCAAATCTGGGACATTTTAATATAACACTTATCATTCTGACGCACTTTTGGCATTTTTGTTTTTTTAATATACATGTATCCCCATTTTTTTACTAGATTCTGTGGAACTACTTCTTTGATTTCAATAGTATCATCAGCGAGATAGTAGTATATTTCAAGATCATGTATGATTCCATAAGGACTTTCTGTGTCATCCCAGTACCCGTAGAATCTCAAAACTTGTCTATCGTATTTCAAGAATTTGCCTAAAGTATCTGGTTTTCGGTGAGGTTTCTTTAATGTTGAAACCTAAAATAAAAAAAATTTAATCTTCTTTTAAATAAACAAGAATAATTAGTTTCAGTCAAGTTTTTATATCAAACATACATTAAAGGTTTTCGATATGGTTAGTATCGAAAAACATTTTTTTTTTCTACTTACGGTTCTTGGTTTATCATCAAACCAACTTGACGGAATTGGAATAGGATTTGGAACAGGAATCCCCAAACGCGTGAGAAAACTGCGTGTAAATTTATCGCAGTCGAAAATCAAATACGTTCTTCCGAAAATGATAGGTTGCTTCCCTATATTTAAATCCGAAATTTCATAAAAACGAGGATGAATTTGATCTGGCACAGGAATCTTTTGACGTTTCACTAAAACTCCTGAAAAAGTTTAATGATGATTTGATAATATATAAATACAGGATGTTTAAACGAATTAAAAAGGATAGGGAAAGTAATAAAAATGCAAATCCAGTTTTCACTTCATTCAATAATTACTATAACACGAACAGAGCAATTATTCTGTCTGGGTCATTGCAAAAGAAATTGCCGCATGACGAAAAATTGTTGCACCACTCATGACTGAGCGTTTAACAAAGTAGAAAATATTGCACGTTTCCTAAGTAAAGTATGCAATTTTGGATGTCAAAAATTTAAGTGAATGAGTGACAACATAATTTCTCTTTTAATAGTGAGTCTAATGCACTTTTCTAGAGAATAAGTTGATTGAAAAAAGCAACAAATAATCCACCTAAAAATATGTTATTTTAGGCAATAATAGATGTAAAGATCATGAAAAAAAATACGATTTGGACTTTAATTGTTAATTTTTTAATAACTACAAGTTAAAAGTTCCAGAAAATCGCCCATATTTTTAAGTCGATATTTTAAACCTTGCTCCATTCCACTGTTGCATGTGAACGGTTCACATATCTTCATTGTTCCATCTTCCAGAAAAAACGACAAATTAACAATACGACGTCTGGTGGAGGTCCAGTATCCATCGCCAGTTTCTTCCTCAAAATAAGCTTTAAATTCAAGCCTCTAAAATCCATTCCCTCGAATTAATTTATCGATTACGTTTAAGTAAATAATATATTTTGTTCGTAATACAAATTGATTTGATAAAAAGAACCTGTCCATCAAAGGCGATCCAAGTTGGTATTGCTCTATCATCAGATGCATAAATAGGGGGATACCGTAAGTCAGAAAATTTGGGTTTATTTGCCAAGTAGAAAACACCACCTTGCTTTTCAAAATGTTGCGGTTTATGAAAATTTATTTGGCCTATCTAAAATGAAAATAAAGATATCACAAAATTTTAATTTATTCATATGTAATTCAACTTAAAAACAACAATAATTAATATTATTGGAATTATTACCTTTTCGTTCACATTTACTCCCGGCAGTAAAGGCAGTAACTTTAACTTCCCTCTATCATTCATTGTTTGTGAACAAATCAATTAAAATTAACAATTAATGTAAAACTGTCGTTTTTATATAAACAATTGTTCTTTTTGTTTGTATAAAGGCCTGATTTCTCAGTGTAAATATTCCATACAGACCACTAATAGGAGTTGGGAAAGACTAACTGTTACCTTGACAATGGCTGTTATCGATAACTCGAAATTAACACCAGAAATTTCTTTCTCTGTGCTAAAACAAATTATATTAGAAATAATATAAAATTAATACAAAGGAACTCGAAATAATAATAATAATAATTCATGACAAGTTAAATATCTGCTTGTTTAATATGAAATATTTATATTGATTGTTAAATTTTCATTTGACCAAATTAAACTATGTCTTATCAAATATGTTCCTCTGGCAATTCTTCATTGATTATTTGCACTGATAAAGAAACTCATTTCTCCATCGCTTATTACCAACTTGTTTTACATCAACTTGTTATTCATAACATTAAATTTCTCCTTTAACCATTTTTGTGATAAATCTTGATTTATAATAATTATGTTAATTAAAACTCTAACTCGACCTCCTTTTTGTAATCATCATATTAACAAGATAAGGGGAGTTTCCCATTACAGAGACCAAAAAGAACCCAAATTTTAACTTTTTTGCTGGGAACGGTTATTACATAGCATTCTAAGTTTTTTTTGATAAATGCTAATGCCATAAATGCCAGTTTGTCCAAAAAGGCATATAGCTTTTTAAAAGCTACGCATAGCTTTCAAAGTACGCAACAAAAAAGGCATATGAAATTATAAATAATGCAAAATACGTTATTTTATAGTTTCATATATTTATCGTTAATGAATACGCGTTACAATAGAAGCGCAGATAATCATAACATAACATTCAAGGGCTTGTACCCATAAAATGCTTCATAATCAACGATCACATAAAGTACTCTGAAAGAAAAACGCTGCCAGATAACAATCATAAGTGTTTCGCTCGTAAAAAACGATGTTACAATACATGGAGCTGGCACTTTCTTAATCTATGTTACTTTCAATAACATTATAATAAACACAATTTCTCGGTGTCCACTAAATTTCTTAATAAACACCCGTAATTAAGGAAGTGAGTATAAACGGACAGTTACAAAATACTTTAATGATTTTAGTACAAAAATAAAACGTGTATAATTTTGTTTTATATTATAACTAGGTATACGTAACCATTATCCATTAATTGCATATAAACAATAGTATTTTGTGCAACAAGGGAGGGAAGCACGCTATTACTCCCGCGGGCGAAGCGGCGGCCCGAGTCGAAGGCTCGCCGAA
>JABFPB010004820.1:0-14229 GCA_022817645.1 Ceratoteleas bidentatus
TCGACGTAGATTCCACGTCGAATCTACGTGTTTTAGAAGTTTGTCTGTTAGGGATCCTACAAATCGGTTAGAATATATGATGCTCCGAAAAATGACTTCCTTCGGTCAAATAATGTTCATTAAAAGGTTAATTAACTCGAGTTTCCTCGCTTAAAAGATTTATTGAATTAATTTATATAATCCTGCCAATCGACGAATTTTATTTATACGCAAGATGGAAAGATGGTTCGAGTTCTAATGATTCTTTCTGTTACAAATGCGCATTTTATTAAGGCTACGCAATAGGTGAGCAGTAGGGTTCTCGGAAACCCCGTAGATTTGAGCCTATACGAACCAATCAGCGGCCCCTTGAAGCCCTTCGATCCTGCAACCACGCCTGCCAATATAGGGTACGTACCCTCATCAAATCGACCCTTATTCTCTCCGCCTCGGTCTTCCTTCTATCTTCAGGCGCACCGAATTTATTTCACAAAATGGCCTTCTACTTTCATTCGTGTGCGCGGAACCGCTCGGCCATGAGAATATTCTCCGCCAAGCGTTACGCTGGCACACACGTTACTCCCCTGAAATCGATTCGCGTACTATTTCAGATATGGACGTATGAAAGTTGACTCATCCACTCCGGATTATATGTCGGCACGTGTTCAGAATGATTCCTTCTTTGAGTTACTTGAGGAGAGATTTTTTTTCGAGTAATTGAATTGTATATTTATGCGGGTGGAACAAAAATGGACGTAAAATACAGGGCGAAGGAAATGCAGATGAAAAAACAAATGTTAAAAATACAAAGAATGTGGGTGAGCAAAGTTTGAATGAGAAAATTGAGACTTATCATATTTTTCAATGGAGTAAGGAAATTTTTAAGTAGAAATTAAGTTGATATTCCGGTAGTTGTCATTTGTTTTGCAATAATATAGACTGTACTCTTTCACTCTCTTTCTCTCTTGGTGAAAGAACTGCAAATGCATTGGTATACTTTAAACCGAAAACATACGACTATCTCAGTAACGATCCATTAGCTGAGCAATTTAAAGTAGTGCATGGCACTCAAACTTTTTACGCTGACGCAACCTGTAACGCAACGAGCTACTAGTCACACGTTGCTTGCTAACACGCATAACTTTTGTTAAAAGTTTTTCGGTAAAATTCGCAATCTCTTATACTGGTCTTTAATAGATAAGAAATTCTGTAGACTGATTTTTCGAACCATTTTTTTCATCTTTCATTATCTCCGCTAATTTATTAACATTGTACTCTACCCTTTTGATCTTAACTCCTTTAACTTCAACGAATATAGTAAAATATAATTTAAAATGGCATGTACAAATGCGTCTCTGGAAATGTTTTTTGTAGAACGATTCGCTGTCCGTCAAAGAATCCTGGCATACTTCGTTAACCAAGCTTTCAAAAGAGACCGTGTCCAGAAGGATGATTTGTCCGTCGAAATGACTTTGTCCCAATTTCGATCTACCTAAATTGCTGTCCGCTAGTCGTTCCATCGCAAATACTGCTGACATTAGTTACTTCGTTAATTCGAAACTCAATTTCCTCAACTGATTAACATCGTCACCTCTGTCCATGACACTCCTCGTTCCACTTTGGAACTCAGATCCTCTCTAAAACACACTCAAGACTTTTCGTTTTTCAACAACACCTCTTACTTAAATTCCTCATCCAACAGTGAATCCCCGCTTCTGAATATGACAACCTTCAAGTCTATTTTCAAACCAGCCAATTTTTCATCCAATCCAACTTCATGCCAAACTCGAAGCTCTGTCCGATCTGAAGAGTCTTTAGACGTTACAGTACTCCGCTGCAAAAAATTATCGAACCATCGAATGGATTAGTCAAAACAAACAACCAAATTTCTGACGGGCCAGAAAATACTGATTCCGTCATGGTGGGCATTGCGAAAGTCCTACGGTCCGAAGTCCCAGGAATGTCCTCACGAGCATCACATTATTGACGGATCAATGTTTATCGTGCATCCGATGGAGTTGAAGATGAAATGTGCAAGTTATAATAATCCTGTATGATAGCAACGGTGGCGATGTCGAGAAGCAAGGGAACGGCCGTGCTGTCACAAAGGCATGCGCCACCCACCTCGTTCGGACGTTCGCATCGTTAATCAACTGCAAGCGGGACTTTAACTTTCAAGGTACTGATCCACAGGTACATCTTCAGCTCCAGCGTCACTACGACCCTGATATTTCTGCCATTGGAATATGCCAACTGCCTCGCATTACGAATTATAGTTCACTCCACGAAAGTGCTTTTGCGATTCGTGAAATTATGGCTGACGACGCCAAACCAGAATTTTTCAGGCAGTTTCTAAAATTATACTTTAAAGGTGATGCAGCAGGAACGAAGTTTGGAAACAAGTTTCCATGACAACCGATCTCTGCGTGAAGAGAAAATAAGGTAGCTGGAAATTTGGGAAGATGTTTGGGTAGCCTTTGGAATCGGCTTAAAGTCCCCTGAAATTTGTCGAAAATCGAGATAATAAGATTACCGATGGATTAAATAGTCAGGGTCTTCTTCATTTAGCGTTCGGGGGTTTAAATGCCTAAAACGACAGCTCCCTGATTAGTAGAGACAATTGGAAAGAATGTCTGTGGCAAGAAAAATCGCGAATATTTGTTGTCACAAATACTGTTTGGTATTTAGATGAGAGGCAATATCGGCCAGATCATGTTTTTATAGCCCACCTGAGATAACTTCGCGGTTCTTGTAGTTAATAAAATGTTGGTGGATTTTGCTATTCATCACGTAAAAACGCTGTACGCTAAGTACGTTGTAAGAAACGTAGCGCTGTGGATATCGCTAACTAGATGAAATTGTGACGCGCTAGGAAGAAACCAGCGCCTTGTTAGTGCCGTGTCATCTTCTAGATTGAACTAATTATGTGACTTTTGCGACGGTCTGGAACTAAATTCCAAAGCTTGATTAGTTACGATTTTTGCGCGGAACTATTTCGGTGATTGAAATAAAATAAATATTAAAACATTTACTGAAAATGTTTATGTTTTATGTTAATTAATACTGGGAATTTCAGTTTATCTCGCAATATATTTGTTTTTCGTGTAACAGGTTTCTTGTCATATAATCAAACTTTTTGTTCTATCCCGACGATTGCTGGGCAGCCATTTTAGCTTGGGCTACGATACGAACGTGAGAATATTTTTAGCCACAGCTACGAGAGTCAATGTTTGAGTCAATGTCAGAATATGAATTTTAATTTTAACAAAATATCGATCAATAAAAATTGATCGATATTTTGTAAAAATACGAATCAAAGATTGTTGATCAATATTGATTAAACATTGGAATACAACTAAGAATATGTATAAGAATTTTATTAATAAAATCTTAATATAATAATAATTTATTCAATTCGATCATCCGATGGTACAATCATTAATAATATGCAATTTTATATACATTTTTTATTTTATTGGATGCATGTTGGAAAAACTGGAAAATTCGAATTACTACATGCAAATATGAGTTGTCCGGTTTTGCATTGAATACATAAGGTTAAGGCCAGCAAAAGGTCAGAAGTTATATGAAAAGAAATTTCAGCCTGCAATAGTTTCTAAAAAACGTCTTTTTTATTACAGCACAAATAAAAAAATTATTACGCGTATCTCAAATCTCGTAAGCATAAATGAACATACTCAGTTACATCCGAACAACTTTTATGACCATTAGATTCCCAAATTAGATATTTTCTTCATTTGCGGTATATATGCATACTTCCTTACTTCCAACCCTTGTCCTCCTCCATCACGATAAACCACATATCTCGGTTTTTATTTATTGCATGCTCCGTTGATTGATAGCGTGAATAAATTGTTTGAATTAACATTCTGCTAAGAGAGTACGATGCTAAAAAACAGTGTGATAAGGTTAATCGAAAATACGCTAGTTTGGCCTGGCAGTGTACAAGTTTTACAGAATGTTTTAATGACGTCATTAATCTCGCGCATTCGAACAGTTAATGCTTACTGCTAATTAAAAAAAAATTAACTCTAACAGGCATGCCTTTGAAATTATTTATTTTAACTAAGATAAATTGGGTTTCCTCCTGTGACTCGGACACAAATTTCCATCGATGTGCATGGAAATTCGATTCTCACACTTGTGATAAGTGCGAAATTCAGCAATGAAATCGTTCTGGCAAAAACGGGCGCCGTTCGCCAAAAAAAGCGTCGTGGTTATAACCCGATTGGCATTTGGAAGTCTTAAATTTAATTTATGACCCAACTTTTTTTCACGATAGCGAACAAGACTTGAGACACAAATACAAAAAGTGTAATTTTGTAATACAATAATTATATACTTTATACAAATATTGACAAATGATGTAATAAGAAAAGTCAGGAGAAATTCATTTGAATAAAATCTCGAATTCAATTTTTGAATCATAAAAATCTAATGTTATATTTATCTTACATTTTAAAAATCATTTAAACATTCTTTTAATAGAACATTAAAATTAGTAATGTACATCTATGTATCTATGTATATTATTTGTATCCATATTTCATATAAACAACAAATTGTGAGATAATTTTATTATTTTAATGAACCTTTTTGAATGCGAAACTCCCCAGTTGAAAAATTCCAGTAGGACTAGTTCTAATTGTATTTTTGCGGTTTTTGACAGTATTTTTTTCAAATCTTGTATATGATTTGTACACTGAAAAAACTAATCTAAAAATTTGTTTTAAATGAAAACGATTCCTTTTAAATGAAAAGGATTCTTTTCTCCGAAAATGATTTCTTTTGTGCCAAAATGCTTTATTTTTGCCTAAAAGGATATTTTTAACAGTGTATAGGGCGCTTGTCGCCCATATGGAATTGCATACACATTTATTTGTATTTAATTGCAGTTCCATGTCGTATCTAATTATCTTTAATGGAATTTTTCAACTGGAGTATCAGCTTCAGCTGTCTTGAAAATTGCTTCTTGAAAAAATATCAAATAACCTTAGCCATCTCTTTTTTATTAAAGTTTATTTAAAGGCTGTTTTAGTTTCCAGTCTGATATACACTATACAAATGTTCTATAAAAAATTATTATAATTTCTATATGTTATAACCTATCATATAGGAGTCGTGACATGTCATATCCTATTTGTATAAAATGGCAGTACCTTCATAGGAGAAGTTTATACAAATTATCCGCTTGTAGCGCAGAATATTTTCTATATATTAAAAAATATGAAGTTAATATTTAATACCTCATATTTAACAGTTAGAAAATATTTTGTACACAATATTTTGTGTACATATATAGAAAACACATATAGGAAATATTTAAAATTATCCAGTAAATATATTAAAATATTTAGTAAAACGTCCCTAAGTGAACATATCGGTTGAATCAACGTTGATTCAACGTTGATTCAACGTTGATTCGGTTAAAACGTTGATTCGGCTGAATCAACGTTAATTCATCGTTGATTTAACCGATGTGTTGCTTTAGGGCGTAAAGTAAAATTTACTATGTCATCTGGAAAAAGTTCTTCGAAGTTATACTAATTTTGTCCAAATGTGATACGATACCTCATGATTGCTAAATGATATAGTAAAATTCACCGTCCTATTTTCCTCAGTGTAGTTGAATATATAGCTGTCCTTACTATCTAACTATATTACACTCGTGTCCAATATAGTTTTCCGATATAAATATTGTACAGGGAAAACAATGTGTCTTCGAAAAAAACGTTTAGACACTTTTGGTGTCTTTTTCGTCAGAAAACATCTTCATGAAAAATGTTTGAGACATTTTTCATGTCTTTTCTTCAAAAACGTCTTAAAATAAGACACCTGTTTTTGGAGTGTAGTCATCAATTTCTCCATTAGATCAATTCGGATCTGCGAATCTTCAGACAGGACATTTCTACAGTGTACTCTCCCTTTCCTTGCCCAAGGGGACCGCACTCACTGTCATTCGGCCGTCCCTCCCCGACGGCACAAAATGTACCAAAAATTGTGATCGAAATTGGACAATGTCACCGCCAGGAGTGACCGCCTTCGACCACCATATATTCTTGTTTAATTCAGACGCAATCAGTCGCTACTGCATTAATGTCTCCTGGCCGAGAGCCCGGGTGTTCCTCCGCTCGACGATCGAAACCAGCGCGAAAGAGCCGAGTCATCACATGAAATACGAGGGAAGCGTTGTAACAGTAACTTGCGCCTATATTAACGGCGGCCTACGCACCGAGTGTGTAGCGCCGACGAAGGAATAATGCCACTTATTAGGACGCTACCATTTGCAGCCAATTCAGCGAGCGGAGGGCTTACGACTGTCCGTAAATGAGGATCAATCGGTCCACTATGTCGGCGGCTCTTCTGGGATTATATTCTTAACGCGAAAGCACCAACCCGAAGGCTTACACCTTTCCAATGACTAATGACACACATCAGCTGACCTCTCAAATTGAATCAGTATCTATTCATCACGCGGCCAACAAAGCCCAGAATTTGAGTTTTTTGGGCGCATTTACAATGCACGTCCTGCCGCTTTCGAGAAAATTTCCTCAGCGCACAAACCCGTCGCTAATGAATACGTTTTCAGAAACCAAGAAGCCAGGTGAAAAATGGCAGATTAATTAAAAATGTCAAACAAACGGTTTATGCTAACCCTTCTCTTACCGGAAAATACTGCAGGGAACTATAAGAAAAGTGTTGAACTACAAGTAATATTGGTGGTTACTACAAAGTTAACCACATGATTGTTTCCTTTTAAAGAAATTATAGTAAATTGGACCCTGCAATTACTAATAATAGTTAAAAACAATAGTTACTATAGGTAGCTTTACCTATAGTTACTATAGTAACTGTTCGGACATGTAGTCAATAACGTAATGGTCACCCATCCAAGAATTGACTTCTTCCACTATTGTTTAACTTAAAGATCCTGAGTCTCCGGTCGTATGGCCTCTACTAAAATTCAATTTCCGATTGTCATTTTCAAATATAATGTAGTTTGTACTATAATGTAGTTACTGTAGTTACTTTTCACATAGTAACCCCTAAAGGAACCCATCGGTTGAATCAACGTTGATTCAACGGTGATTACAGAGATTCCTGAAGTTACTTCTAAATCTTCAGGAGTAACCACTTATTTTTTACAATATCTGTAAAAACGTCTGTAATATTTTTCCGTAAGGGTTAACGTGTACTTCGATTAGAAATCGGACGTTTCCGTCGCTGTCTGGCGTTATCTTCGCCCGGCCATTGTACATGTGAAATCGTATTGCACATACGAAAGGACAATCCACCGTGTCCTCGGGCGACACACTTCTCGCATTTTTTCTCATCGCTCGTTCGATGCCACGAACGGTCACAAGTATAAACGCTGCAAATGACAGCCGAGGGAGACAGTTAACCGCGCGAGGTATCTTCTAATGCGTTTCTCTTGCCATATGTTCGCTCTCTTGTGTCCGCAGTCATCATCCTTGCCTGATAACATACTCTAGCGGCCGCTTGATTTATTACACGCGACATGGCATTCTTCAGATTCAATTATTCGTCGTGTTAATCGCGCGCCGGGACCAGCGATTTCGATATTTCGCGTCTTCCGCCGCGAGTTGCAACAATCCATCTAGGCTGTGCAATGTTGCAATATGACGTCCAGCATCCTATTACCCAACGGCGGGAGTGATGGTCGAGTTTGGAAAAAAATCGTACAATCGCTGCTTTTCACTCGAGTTTCTTCGAAGCGATCGCCATCTAGGAAGCGATGTCCCTAGACAAAGTAGTTCATGAATATGAAATAATTTTCCTCGTTCAATCCTTTATTGCCGCGTAGAAGAGACCTCGCGAATGGTAACACGGATTTCGTTCGAGGAACGGCATCCTTTTAATGGATTGGGTAAAAAACAATCTCGCTTCCGGGAAATATCGCATTCGAATGATTCAATGAAATTTATTCTCAACCGCGACAATTTATATCCATCACAAACACCGTCGCCACAAAGATTTTTAACACGCCTTCCGTCCTAGATCTAAAGACTCTTTTATCCGGGTCGACGCGTATCCGTGGAACTGGTGTGGGAGGCGAGGAAAAGTCTCTAGCGGAACTAGCGAACACAATAAATCGCCCTGCACTATCTCATCTCGAGTGGATTCGCACGGAAGTGAAAAACATGTGCGGATGCTTCAGAGAACGAGGATGATCTATGGGTGGCAGAAAAACTGGTTCTCCGCTGATAAGCATCGAGAAATTACAAGCGAAGGCAAATGAGGGACTTTTTGGGAAAATGAAATTTGGTGGGAAGCTGTGTCAGCTGAAGTCTGACTCGATTCCATTAAGATTAGGAAACGGTTGTCATCGATGGGGATGGAGTAGGCAAACTCGAGTGAGTGGGCAGAAACATGAAGATTCTGGTTTCAGTACATTCCCCGAACAGAACGTGTGTTCTACGTGGATTTTCCGGAGATATTTGGGAGATAGAGATTTTCGGGGTATTTTGGAGATTTCACGTGGTATTTTAGTAGGAATTTCCGGATCCCGTGGATGTTCTCTTCGGGTCTGGTCGTTGATCGGAAATAGGTGAGTCTAAAAACTCTTTCCACTTGGCGAGTGGAAAGAGTTTTTCTCTGGGAAAAAAGGCAGAGACGAGACCACGTCATAGGAAGGAAATTTTTATAATTTAAAGCGGACGGGCCGCGTTCGGTAGTCTACAGAAGCATTTTCCACACAGTGGATGAAAGTAAAGGAAGAAAGGACAGAGAGGACGTAGGAGGAACGAAATGAAAGGCTGTCGGGCGAGTGGTGGAGAGAACGTGGTATTAGACAAGCTGAAGGGTGGATGCGAAGAAAGAGAGTTCCCTTCTTTCTTATATATTTTTTCGTGTATTCGACGGCGTTCCTTGGGAAAAGTTTGTTGTTTGAAGCAGCGCTGCTGGACGCGCGGACCATTAATCATCCTGAGTTTTGGTTTGACTAGTAGCGCGCTGTGGCTCCGCTCCGCTTTGCTCCGACCGGTTAGATTTCCTTCGCTTTTCTTGGTCGTTCTCGCGCGAAAGGGGCGGCTGTGTTCCACTCTTCAAATTCCCGCACCAACGAGCTACCATTTACGAAGCCCACCCTAAGCCGCCGAGGGTAGGGAACGGCTATTGGGGGGTGGTTATCCCACAAGGCAGCGGAAAAAGAATATCCCGCTCTTTCCCCTCCCTCTTTCTTCGTTGTTACGCTCTCTGTCAGACTTGGTCCGTCTCTGTCTGACTACCTCTGTCTCACTTCCACTCGTTGGTCGTCGATGTCGGTCTGACCCGAGTGTGTGTTCTCTGTCGATATATCCAGCTACGCGCAGGAGCCATTTTTTACGCTTACACTTTCTTAGCTGGCTTTTCGGTGCAACAACTAACATTTTTGGAAGCCTTACGATAACCCTCATCGCAAAAGCTGATACATTTTTCGTCAATAGAGCAATGGGGAAGATTGTACGGGGAAATGGAAACCATTATTCGCGGTATTCGGACCAGACAATCAGAAGTTTTTTTATGGAGAAAGAATTAAAGAGGTTAATAATGGAATGGTAGGGCTTTTTGCGGGGGAATGGATTCTGAGATGGACAAAATGGAAGTTATTAAATTGTAAGAGTCGTTCTTGCAGGTTTTTAGTGGTAAAATAAATAATTGAATTTGGGAATGTGGGTTTTAGTAAAAATTATTTTTAGATACATTTAAAAAGTTGGGATATCGAGAAGTTTTGAGATAAACCTTATTGAATACTGTAAATTTAACCTAGTCATTCTCGAAAATTACTTTATCATTGTGTGGCTAGCGAAATGAGTCTCTTAATTTAACTCTGTTTTGGTGAATAAGCAGGTTTTTGCTGATATTGTAATATATATTGTTAATTCCTAGACTGAAGTTTTTGCCAGTTTAAAGGCGTACACGTATTTTTCAGATACACTTTTCAAGATAACGTCAAATTACATACGAAAATCACTTTACACTCATACCAATGTTAAGCAATTTCTTAAATTTGCTTATCGTATATAAATAGCTTATATGCATAACAAACGTCGATTTAAAGAAAAAGTTGAACGAGCACTTTAAATACTAGATTCGGCGACGTATACATTATGCGACCCCTCCTGAATAAAGCTGTCAAAAATTCCGGAGTTTTTTTAATATAGCTCGTTAGATGTTAGCCGTACCCCTACGAAAGCATGACTAACTTTTGGCGAGCTATATTAAAATCTCCGGAATTTCCTGGCACTTTTATTTTGGGGAATGAGGGGGATTCCTTCATAGGGGGTTGGGAATACGAATAAAAATAATTGTTCATCAACGAAAATGTGAAAATCATTTACAAATTATAACCATTAAATAATATTTTTCAAATGTAAAATCCGTTTATCTCTCCGATTTAACGATCTGAGATTTCATAAATATTCAGTGGCAATTTTACATGTGTACAAAGCAAAAAAAGCTTTCCTGATTTTACCAGTAATTACGTTATCAAATACATACGAACGAATAGCGAACCGGTTCCGTTAAATAATTCTCATAGATAAAACAAAAAAAGAACATGACAACAAATAACACTACTTTCGTTTTCAAGAGACTTCGGGGTACTATCCTTCAACCGTATTCTTTTTTAAATTATCACTTTCGTTTCCAGCAGAAAAAGCAAATGACTTGTGTTAATTGAAAACTAATCGAGCTTCATAGGCAACTTTTGAAGCTAAAAATTGAAAGTCATTTCTCTAAGTGTAGGATGATTTATACACTGAATAACACATGAATCGTTATTATCGAGTGTATAAGTGCAAATTATTACGTCGCCGGTTATACAACGCCGCATTTTTGCGATCGCGAAAAAGCAATAAAGTTGTGCAAAAGTCGCTTTCATGATTTTGTTCAATTACCCACTAATTGGTGCCCCCGCAGATACGCGTGGACATTTTTCGCAACTTTTTCTACGCTTTTCTTCCACTGCCATTGCAAAATTTTCGCCAAACGTTGCAAAAAGTTAAATTTCCAAACAAATTTCTCCTCAATAAATTATTCGCAAACTGTCTAAACCCGATTACAAAACTGGGCGTACAAGTGTCCACTTTTTTCATCGAATCGATGAAATCATGCGACCTTACATAACGCGCAGTTTTTTGCCTTGAATTAACAAGACCCCAGTCAAAATTATTGATCGCACGTGAATTGGGCCGTTTGTCATGAATTTCGGCCGAGGCATGATAAATTTGCAAAACACACAGCCCAATGCGGTACACGAAAGACAATAATAAGGTTATTATGTATAGTAGGCAGCGTGCGGAACGCTGACGGCCCCATCATCAATGAATGTTGCTGAGATAAGGAAAGGGGAACGCGCAGCGGTAAAATCAAATCAAAGGGGCAGCGGGTGGTCGGACTTTAGACAAAAAGCGCCCTGGACTTTTTTCCTTTGTGACCGTTTTTTTGCTCCTGGTGCATCGTCCAGCATGTTCTTCCATGATTTCGTGGATCACCGCGGCGTCGGTTATTAATTGCTTTTCGTCTAATTTCCCCAGCGCTACACTCGCCATGTTGTTTCGACGTAACTTTTTCAGGGATCGGGTTTCACTGCCGACATGGCACCGCGACCATTTTGTCGGAGAATGACGCGTGTTTCTGGGAGTTATTAATTGTGCCGCTCGTCTTGTTTAATGCTGCCGGTTTGTGACAAAGTATCGGGTTACTCAATTAAAGAAGTTTACTTTTTCCGATCGAGCGTTTAGTTAAATTTAAAAAACAATTAGATCGTTTTACACCGCAGCTGAGGGTAAAGTGAACTTGCCGGGACTTATGGCGAGTCATCGTCGCGCGGTGGAACTTGTATCGAATCATACAAATTGGGTTAACCGGGCGCTCAAATATTCTTCGATTAATTACTCCGTTGTTAGGTCTTGGTTTGAGTGTAATGAAGCTGTTAAGGTAACACTGGAAATTAGGAAGTTAAGTCTTTTAGTTGGGGTATTTTCAGGTGACAAAGAAAATTCTATGAGGAAAAAGGAATTTAGATTTTTAGGTTGGGTTTAAAAACTATTGTTTTTTAAATAATATAAATGTAAGACACTTTGAAAAATAATAAGAATATAAAAAACGTTTTTTCAGCGCTATGCAGTAGTTTTTTATTGATTTGAATGAAAGTGGAAGTGATCGGATGATTTGACACAAATTACGAAGCATAAAAATGAAACTAGTATTACAGAAAAGGTATATTCGAGGATCGCAAGAGTAAGGTTCGAACCCCTAATATCCCATAATATTTAGTAAATATTTTGTTTATATTTTTAAATATTTTTCGAAATATTTAGAAAATATGCCCATTGTAAACGAATATTGAGTAAATATTTAAATATATTTAAATGTATTTAATAAATATTTAATAAATAATTATTTAAATATATATCCTATATATTTTTTTGTAAAATATAATGTACATATTAATAAATTTTTTTAATGTAAAATATTTTCTAACTGTTAAATATGTGACAGTAATTATACAAAAAATATTAATTGGCTTTTAGTAACAAATGTGTAGAAAATATTCGTCGCTATAAGGGATATAGATTGATACTTAAAAACTATATTTCTGATTATTTATATGTTCACAGTTTTAATTGCCAATTATATTTCATGTGTCATTATAAATGAACTTTAGTTAACAAGTCCTGTAAGTAAATACTTTTATATTAATCATTGTTCAAAATCCAATTTGAAAATGATTTTGGTAAATATTTGAGAAATATTTTGTTGATATTTCATATCAACAAAATATTTCTCTTGTTCTACATTTATACAATAAGGAAAAATATTTGTCTTACGTAGTTGGTATTATTTTTTAATTCCTATTATAAACAATGGACAGAATTTAACTAATACTTACGGTAATCAATTTGCTTAAAAGAATCAAAACAACTAACATAAACAATGAAATAATATTTTTATAAATGTTTCGAAAATGTATTGCAAAATTCATATTCCTTAACAAGAGTTCGTATTTGCAATATGAAAATGTATTGCAAAATTCATATTCCTTTACAAAAGCTTATCCCATAATTCCGATCACTGTTTGCATAACAGTAATCCAGGTAAAAAAACATATTTAGATTTTTCTAAATGTGTTTTCTAAACATATCTAACTTTACTGATCAGGTTTTGATCATTTCCCGATATTATTTCGATGAAAGCCAGATAAGAAAATATTTCATTCAGCCAGTTTTTTCACTTTTCTACCAGAAAGCTGTTAACATACTGTTGCTCAATTTAACATAATAAACGATGAACGCAAAATATAAAATCAATGTTACAAAATTCTGATTATACACTAATGACATTTTTAAGGTTACACCGACTTTAAATCCCGCGTTTCTTCCCTCATTCATAGCTGAATACAGAAAAACTTTTTTTTGTAACTCTTCGAATCTTTAAAAAATAAATCGCAACTATTTTTCCCCTTTCAGATTTCTATAACATTGCACACTCGTAAAAATTCCTTCGAGCTTCACACTGACATAATAATTTAATTATTTACTAACACAAAATGAAAACACGAATTGGTTGACACGAACTACATGACGTTCCCATAAAAAGAATGTGTTGACAACACGGAATTTTTACACAGGGAAAACCAATGGAGAATACTATTATATATTATAGTATCTATTTTACGTAACGTTTACAATATTGATTGTATCTCATAATGTAGCATGTATCCGTTACAATCCGTTTTCTCAGTGTAAGAGTGCAGATGCACTTCCATGGGGGTTTCGATGTTTGAACTGGTAAAAATTATAGTCATGCGACATTCAAGGATCGCGCAACTGAAAAAGAATTCGAACCGTCACGGCTGGTTGATCGAATTCGAAAATAGCGCGGCGTCAATTAGCATAATTTTCATCAAACGTGCTGATGCATAGTTTAATGTCATTTGCGTTGCGACGAGAGTGACGTTTGAGTGTGCGGCAAGGGGTTACGC
This sequence comes from Ceratoteleas bidentatus, assembly GCA_022817645.1. Taxonomy (NCBI): domain Eukaryota; kingdom Metazoa; phylum Arthropoda; class Insecta; order Hymenoptera; family Scelionidae; genus Ceratoteleas; species Ceratoteleas bidentatus. The sequence goes on from JABFPB010004820.1 coordinate 13,988, forward strand.
GGACAGTGATCAAGAAGAAATCATCAGTCATGCGGACACGATTTTAGGGGGATTCCGCTCGCTGTGTGCAGATCTTATTAGATCTCCGCTGTTCCAAACACACTCGTGTTTCCCGTGGAAGCTGCGCGATTCGATGCCAACAACTCGCGATTAAATTTCCATAGAATTCCCTATTAAAAATGTCATATTGAAACGTACAGAAACATATTGAAACATATTGAATTTTTTTGCGAAACATATTA
>JABFPB010004821.1:0-14213 GCA_022817645.1 Ceratoteleas bidentatus
AAAAACAATTATATATCTCGGTGAAATTATTTAAAACGTTTGATATCGACAATTATAAGTTATTTTAATTATTATTCCACCTAATAAATCTGTCTACATTCGTAAAAAGTATCCGATAAATTCTTTAAGGATTTCAAAAATTTGTAGTGCCGAAAAAACTACCTTAAACAACCCTAAATCATGTTGTGCTTAACTGTATCTGTAAAATGTAACACGCATAACACAGCAAAGTTTTCACATCTGTGGGAAATATCAGATTCCGTTTCGTTTGTTTGGTATTCTCTTTTCAACTGACAGCGTCGAAATTAATACGTTATTTATACGTTAAGTTTGTTTTCTCCAAATCTTCTTGGTTTTCCAAATCAAATAATTATCCAGTCCACTACCAGTCGACGACTGAACAAAAAAATTGTTTAATTAAAAAAAATTGTTTAAATACCCGGCAAAATTTCGTTGATTATCTTCTTTATTTGTATCCTGATAGTAAACCTGTTTAATGAACGTAAGACCTTAATGAAGCTTAATAAAGTGACTCGCATTAATCGGACATTTTCATTTTCGCGACTCGAAAGTGCCGGAATATTTATCCGTCCTATTATTTTGATCGAATCGAGACGCGATGCCGAAAAAGTATTCCGACTTTCCGAACCGTTAAAGTCATTAAAATTAATCCAGTGTGACAATTCGAAATGTCGGATTTTATCTACCAAGCTGCAGCAGCCGCTTTGACAGAAAAACAATATGAATTGAAGATAAAAACGAAATCGAACAACAAAACAGGAAAATCGAAATCGGCCAAGTCAATCAATTGCCGATAGCGTATTTTTACCCCCAAATCAAAGCCGCCTTGAATAATATATTATTTTTAATGCATTAATATCCTTAAAGAGCGGTCGGTTTATGAATCACGGGATGGCGATGTCACGAGTGTGTCATAAATTCGTATATACCCGGAGTTTTAATTATGCTTTCGAGTTAAATATAAACCCCATCGTGCGAACAATTATTATTAATGTGTCTAAAAATACGCGGCGCTTAAAAGTTCGTCAACAAAAATTCGACTAATCCGAAATCACGCTTTTAACCGAGTCAATTAATCAGCCGATTAAAAGCTGTGAAAAAGAATAGACCGGGAAAATAGCGCGGCGTTTTTTCACGCGCTTTTGAAATATTGACCGAGCAAAGGCGCCCTCTTCTTTTCGGCTCGCGACTTTCTCACTTTGTATTGCGAGGTAAACAGCGTTAAAAATGAAGACGTGGCGCAAAACATTCGCGGGTCCGAACGTCCGGGGATGAAAGTTTAATGAAAGTAAAAGTAATTAACGCTCGGACTTATTTGCGGATTATGGCGCGCGACGCCGCTGAAAGATTTACGCGCGCAAAATGCGGCTTTGATCATGCCTTTGTTTTGAAAGTGGATGGATGTTCAGGAAACGGTCCAATTGTACGATTCCCCTGATAGAAATGAGATGTTTAGACATCTTTAAAAATATCTGAAACTGAACTGAAACACTTTTTGACAAATATTGGAGGATATCGCAATTTTAAAGTTAAAATACTGAATAAATCTGACAATGTGGATTCTGAAAATATTTTAGATATTGTATTTTAGATGAAAACTCAGAACACCTTGAAAGTGTGATTATCAGATTATTTTATTGTAGGTTTTTGGAAAAAAATTACTGCAACAACTTTTACACGTAGTTGCAGTAATTTATTTAGATAATGAACATTTCGACAAAATGTTGAGAAAACAGATTCATTTTTGTTCGATATTTGATGTTCGGAAACGAAAGTTGGATACTGCAGCTGAGTTTGCAACAATTAGAATGTATTATCTTAAATGACAGATAATACTCTCTAAATGATAAATAATTCACTGCAAATGATAGATAATACGCGTTACGGACGGTGGCAATTAAAAAAAATTTACGTGATCATTCGTTATGCAATGAAGAAGTCGAGTAACATAGTATCGGTGGAACAAGTCCAAACGCGAGGACAAATCTTTGTTTACTGATTTCATTGTTTTCGTCAAATCTTTTGTGATGTAGGGCAGAATTCTTTTTAAAGGGGCGATTATGTTAAATTCTGGTAAATTTCTGTTAAATTCAATAAATGTAAAAAAAAAAAATAAATAAATCATGGTTGCAAATTACGTTTTCAGGTAAAAAATAAAACTAAATTCTGTGAGAAAGCTCTTTATCCTTCGTACAGTTTTTTTTTTTATAAATTAGAAACTGAAATTCTATCGAATTTAAGTAGTTTAATAGACTTAAAATCTATTAAATTGGGACTAACTTTTCAAGTAAATTCGATAATGCTAACCAAGATTCTATCAAATAAATCATTGTTTTATTAATGCAAAAATCATTCCGTTTTCAAAAATCATCACGTCACCAAACATGTTTCCTTCCAAACACTTTATTTTCAGCGTGAATTTTTCCCCGAAATGCATCGCTCGACAAAACCCTTTTAAGACTCGCTCCTAAATGTCTTTTTTCGATACATCTGACTTTTAAACGCACTTCCGCAAATCATCAACATAAAATATACGCATTGGACATAAATTTTCGTGAGCGCAAAATGGCGTGCGTGGAAAAAACAAAGGCTACACTTTTCGGAGCGATTCGCGCCGCATCCAGTGGAAATTCACGCGACGGAATAAAGGGAAATCGAAATGCGGCGCATTTGATGAGGCTCAGTTAATGTTTTCTGCGCGGTTGTAGGTGTCATTTATCGTCATTTGGAGCGCGTACAGTCGCAATCGAAATTTTGGACTGCTGCCATTTTCGCCGATTCGTGAATCAAGGACCATTTCCACGACCATTGCCAGAATCCAAAGTCACCGCGACGAACGCAAGGCTCCCGCTCATTGAATATATAATAATCGTTGACTTTTAATCGCCAAGCTTTTTGTCGCGATTTTCAAGCAAAATTGAGCCAGACTAAAAGCCGAAAGAGACTGACAAATTATTGACCGATCGCGATCGCCGCGGAATAATTGATCTGATTTGGACAATGAGATGTGATGAATGTATCGCTCTCGATGATTTATCACCGATAATAAGTAGCGGCAAACAAATAATTTAGCGTTACAAAATTGTCGCTTAAATTATGGAGTGTTACAAAACGATCAGTTATCATTTCGTTGTTAAATTAATGGACTTTTTTCCCCTGAAAATTCTTCTGTTAAAAATGGAGGTCCGAACAACAATCTTTTTTTAGCTCGAAGATAAATTGTAAATTGTTAATAGCAATAACAAACTGATGTTTCTATTACTCAAAGTGGAATCTCCTTTTCATATATTCCCAGCAACAAATTTGGAATAGAAATGAATAGAAAAGAATTGGATTTGTAGCCAAATTCGGCATTCATTAGAATTAAATGGAATTAATTTTTCGTTTTTGAATGTTAGAAATAGTTTAATCAATTCCAATTGGGGAATTCAAAGTTAACTTTTTCAAAATGTCATCCTAACTGGAATTGAAAAGAATAGAAAAGAATTCATTTTGTCAGTTTGAATGCAGATTTTGGAATTGAACACAAACGAATTATTTCTGAAGAATTCAAAACTGCTCGTTTGAAACATTGAGAAATCGCTCGAATAGAAACGAAAAGAATTGAAAATAAAAATATGAATGCCGAATCTTTTCCAAAAGGAATTCAATTTACATTTTTCAATTCTTTTGTATTCTTTTCTCTTCATTATTTTTTGCTGGGTTATTATTTACCGAATAAGAGGAATTCAACTACCCTTCAAAATATATTGAATAGAAAAGAGTAGAAAAGAATTGAAAAAATTAAAGTGAATTCTTTTTGGGAAAGATTCAGGATTCTTTTTATTATTCTCCATTCTATTCAATTCTGTTCTATTCCAGACTAAAACTGGTCCCACTTGGGAAAATTTTGGAATTCCACGAAAAAGAATTCATTTTGAAAAATCAAATAAGAAAAATTATTAATTCTTTTCTATTCATTTCTGTTCAATATTTTTTGCAGGGTATTTATCAATCATATTCCGCAATTTCTTACAAAATATTATAAAAATTTGATAGAATCTGTTTCTAATAGTTTAATCTGTTACAATTGTCTATAAAATGATTTTCCATTCGTGGAATACAAAGATTTCTATTGAAATGTCTCTGTGCCACATAAAAATAGTTATATTTTTTAATTTAATTTAAAATAAGTTTAAAATTTAAAAACTATGATAGAGAATTTTTCATAAATTCTTGCAATCTTCATTAATTCATATTTATAATTTAAAATTATATCCGACATTTCGCAGACATTAAACTTTTTATCTTAAATGCATAAATTTAAGAAAAAAATATAAAACTTTAAAAAGTACATTTAGAAAATCGACAGACTTGGAACTCAGTACGAGTAAATAACAAAACATATGCTGAATAATGAAAAACGTGAGAGAATTTAAAAAATGTTTATAAAATCAAGATTTTAAAACGTCGTAGAAATCGAATTTCTATCTTTGTCATGTCAAATAAAATGGTATATGAAAAACACGTATGTGATTAAATGCAAAACATACAAAATGTAAAAATTATCACTGTGCATCTGTCATTCTGGCATTACTGAGACTACTTTACAATTCCAATTCCTGATCGGTACATCGTTCATTTGCTAGATTCGCCTCATCTTCACGATGTTTCATCAGAACCGGAAGCCTGAAAAAATAATTGCATAAATGTTCGAATCAATAGCTTTGATGTTAGATTTGATTAATAACATGAAATGTTATTAATTGTGTTTTTAAAATTATTTAATTATACATTTAATTATACATTTTAAGAATTTTTTATTTCTAAAAAAGAAATAAAACGAATTCGTAAAAACTATTCTGAATTGAACACAAACATAAGATTGATATAATAGTTTGATTTAAAACATATTTCAGTTTATAATAAAATTTGTTTTCGATAAGAATTTATGTTGTTTATTAAAGATATTATGCTAGTTAATTTCTGAAGATAATATTATATAAAATCATGAGAACTTATTAATTTTTTTTTTTTTTGAACTATCGAAGTAATTTATATGTTATTTTTTGATTTTACTCAATGAAATATTTGTTTCGGTAGAATCTTTAATAATCATAGAGATTTTAAATTTTAATTAAAATCTAAGGTGATAGAAATGTAAAAATCACTAATATTGAAAATTAATTTGATCGTAATCAGTTTTCAAAGATGGGTCAGTAAAAAAACATGCATAATTGATGTTTTTCAAATGCATTTATTAATTCAATTGCGTTACAACTCCCAAGCACTAAAACTTATAGAAATCTTGAGATTCGGAAACAATAGTATGCAAAATGGAGTGTGAAAGAGTTATTGTAAATGCACCATTTGTAAGCAGATAACAAATTACCATTTCGTTACACGAATAAATGAAAAAAATAAAAAAAAACATTAAAAAATAAAAAATATAAAAAAACCTCTCAATTATCGAAATTCAAAATTGAATGACTATTAGTTGAATTTTCATTGAAAATTTCACTGATAAAAATGGACTTGCAATAAATGCAAATGTATGCTTCCAAAAAATACAATTGATTTTTGCACAATTATCATAAGTTGCAAAAACAAACTTATCCTGACATTAAATTGTTACTTTAATGCCAGGTAAGATAATTTTTTACCTGACTAAAAAATTAATTTAGCCATGTAAAAAATTAATTTTAAAATGCAGATTTCAAAAAATGTTCAGTTATGTAAGGTAATGATAAGTCGATTTTGTGTTAGGATTTCCAGTGAAACTGTTCCATAATGTAATTATGGAACAGTGCGATCATTTGCCCAAAGTTAACGATTCTTCGCGATATTGAAACTGGTTAAAATTGACGTGAAATGATGGTCCATAATGCAATGATGTACAACGTTATGTATGTGATGACTTGTGTACCTTCATAGCCATCTTAAATCCAACCGTGGCTAAAATTCCGAGACCGAACATCAGTGCGTATGGCAAATATTTTATGCCAGGAAAGTCTCCTCGTTTCTTCATAAACAGTGCTAATATTTGAAGCTTTTTATCGGAATAAGGAGGATATCGAGCTCTGAAATTCAAAATTAATAAATTAATTACTAATATTTGGTATTACTTATATAAAGTTTAAATTGAAAAATAAAAAAATGTTAATTAAACAAATTTACTAATTTTAATTTTAAACTCTTTTAGCTCTATAATTAAATAAAAAATTATACTATCTAATAATTACTGTTCCTTGAATTTCATTATATATCTGAACTATTTTTTTAATTGGACTGTTTATCAGTTTATCATACAGAGAAAGTCTGGATACTAATTAGTAAAACCAATTTCTGCTATAGTTATTTTATCAGAAAGATACAGATAGCAGAAAGCAAATATATCACTCAAATTACAGTAAAGTGATTTAAGTAAATTTGCACAAAATGATTGGGTATAATTGCTTAGAACTAGAAATAGAATATAATTGTTAAAAACTGGACTTACGATCCCAGCTTTTCGGATATTATGTTGAAATTTTTAATAAGGCACCCTTTCTTGTGAACAAATGTATCATATGAATTTTTTCCATGGTAAGCTCCCATTCCTGAGTAACCAACTCCTCCGAAAGGTAACGAATCGACTGTGGAAAAATTGTTAATTAAAGATATCATTTTTAACAATGTACTATTTTGATCTAAATTGTAAGAAACATCTAAACCAGTATAAATAATAATTGTTTATCTATAATTATTTATTTATTTATTCATAATTAAAAGCCATATTTATTAAAAATTATTTTACGTGTTTTAATATTTAAAAAATACAAAATTACGATAAATTTGGCTGAACAATAAATTTCGGTGATTTAATAAACCAATAAACATTTTTAGATTAAACAATTCAATCAATTCAACTAAAGATATAATAATTTGTATTCATTTTCAAATTTCAACTTCTTTTTTCTTTCAAACCAAGACTTACCACTAAATTGCATGATAGTGTCATTGACGCAAACAGCCCCACTTCTGGTTTGCTGCACCATTAACTTTTCCACAGCTTTGTCGGATGTGAATATGTACATTGTAAGAGGAATTTCACTGTTGCAATAATTGAAAAATGATAAATATTAGTACTTACATAAATGTTACTGAACTTTAAGGGAACCATTCACCAAAAATTGGTCAAACATTATTTTATGAAAAAAAAAAAAAAAAAAAAATACAAATAAAGTTTAATTATCATTTTTAATTAGATTTTCTTAAAATATTTCAAGAAAATTGTTTGGAAATTAGCAATTTTAACCATTTTGGTAGACGATCTCCTTAAAAAATGTCTAATTTAAATTAGAAAAATTGTTCCTCCTAAAAATGCTCAATCTTTTAAGGATCTACAAAACTACTTAATTCTCTTTTCACTCAAACTGGAACGTATCCCAAATTCATCCATTTCCATTTTCCAATATCTTTATCTCCAATCCCAATTCCAGACTCAAAAAAATAATTTAAATAACAAATACCGTTCATTAATGAATTTCATCGCTTCGAAAGCGTTGTTGACATTGACTATGGGCAAAATCGGGCCAAAAATTTCCTCTTGCATAATCGGGTCCGTGGGCTTAACGTCCACCAGTATCGTCGGCCCAATAAAGTTTTCCGAGGGATCGGTTTGTCCTCCGACCGCAACTTTCGCGTTCGACATCAGGTTCACCAATCGCCTGTCATTCAGCAAAAAAACCCAGATACATTACTTCATCCAAATGGAATTAAGCCACAAAAACCAAGAGTGTCATTGCAACAACAACTTTTTTCCCTTGCAATCTTTGATCATCCGCAATTTTACGTCACTGGTTTTTGTTGCTAAGGATTAGATAAGTGGATAGAAGAACTTATCTAAATTATCGAACGTTTTATTGCAAATTACTGAATTCGACAGTAAAACAGAGAATAAATTTCAAACAATTACTGAACTATTTTGCTAAAAGCAACATTTTTTGGAATTCCATTTTAATGGAATAATTCAGTAATTTGTTAACAGATTTGAACTCTTATCTCCAGTTTATTATCCAGTTCCATTATTTTTTTTAATTTTCTGAAATTCCATTTTAATTCCTGCATAATTCTGTGATTTTTTCGCAAATTCTCTCTTTTCAAGAAAAGAGAGTCCATTAAAGCTGAAAAACTTCATTTAAAATGGAGATTAGAACCTTTCTCCATTTTATTATCCACTTTAACAATTTTTGTCTAAAACTGTGAAATTTGCAATTTGCATGCAACAATTTCTTTTAATAGCAATTTTCGAACATACTGATAATGCTTGTCGTTGATTATTCGCGCCAAATCCGGACTTTGTTTCGGATTGTCACCGTACCACTCTTGAATCACTTCTTTCGCTTTTTCTACGAATTTCTGCTGCACTTCTGGCGAGCAAAGTATATAATCCGGAGCAATGCATGTTTGCCCCGCATTGATAAATTTGCCCCACAAAATTCGCTTGGCAGAAACACCGATATCTGCGGTGCTGTCTATGTACACTGGACTGAAATGCAAATGCAAATTTTGTTAATATATTGAAATAGTTGCTATAAATAGTGATGTGTTCTTTTGCATGCACAGTGTATGTTAATGTATGAGACTACAATAAATAACATTGCGATACATTTATTTTAATTATTTCGGTTAATTTGGTGACTGGGCAGTAGTTTAAGTGATTTTTATTGGATGAAATGTTTAACCTTTTTCCACCAAGTTCCAACGTCACTGGAGTTAGGAACTTGTTTGAGGCTTCTCGGACAATTTTACCGACAGTCGTCGATCCGGTATAAAATATGTAATCGAATCGCTGCTTTAAAAGTTCTGTGGTTTCGGAGATACCTCCACAGACACAGTGATAACATTCCTGAAAATGTTCAGATAATTTTAAATTTATATTGATTTATATTAAAAAAGAGAAGTTTATTTTATTTTATTTTATTTTATTTTATTTTATTTTATTTTATTTTATTTTATTTTAAGTTACAGGAAAAGGAAAAAATGAATGTTAAATAATGTTTTATAGGTTTATAATAATAAAATATTATGTAAATATTATTTAATAATTATATTTTAATTATTTTTTATTTTAAATTTTAAACAATTTTTATTTCAATGTTTTTATTTATTATTTTTATTTTTATTTTTTAATGAATTAAGTACAATTAACATTTATCTATATGTTATCATATACTTATATGATAACATACATTTTAACTAGATTTTTTTAATTCATAAAAACATTTTACGTTATCTTATGCAATATCTATTATTTAAGCAATGACTTTTTTAATTGCGTAGATAATTATGTAGATTCAAATTTCTAAAAAAAAAATTTTAGAATGCTTTTTCCCAATATTACAGTGATTGCAGATTTGTCTATAATATTCACTTACTAAATGTAATATATAATTTTTTGAATGAGACTTTTCTTTTTGAATTTTTATATGAGCTTTTTTTATAAAGTCAGTGTTTTGGTTCGATGTTTTCTTAAAATGCTAATGAGTTATCAGCTTTTTATGTTAAAATGTATTAGACATCTTTGCACAATTTGACATTGATTTTTTTCATGCAATCTAATAAATCTTGTACTTGAAATTGTATTATTGACCATTTATTTGAAGTCCTTCTTTTTATTATGGACTCAGATATGTTCATGTTTGAATGTAATGGAATAGTTTATTCTGAGATAACAAATCCAACACTGGCCATCAGAAAGGTTGCGCAATTGCCTTTTTATCAGCATTACTTTTTCCAACCAACTTATAATAAATGTAGGATAAGTAAAATATTATTGTTTTCAATGTCGCTAAAACATGAAATCACCAGGCATTGTATTTCTTGCAATTTTACAATTTTTTGTTAGAAAATATCTTGAATTATTCAAGTTGTGTTTAATTTAACATAAATAAAAGATTACATTTTTTTTTTAAATAATATAATTGGGATATGTTTTATATTAAAAAATCTTTCTTTAAAAATATACTTTATATTAAAAGAAAATATACTTTATATTAAAAGATTTATTTAAATCTTTTATGCTAAAATTTCATTTAGACAGTTTTTATAAAGAAAATGTAAAAAAATTGTTTTTTTCTTCGATCTATTTTTGTAAAATTATAATTGTGAAAATACTCACATTATCCATATACTGAGGTAGTAATTCGGAAATCAGTTTCGCCGTTGATTTGGCTACTTCGGATGGCTTTAAAATAACGCAATTTCCAGCTGCAATGGCACCAACCATGGGACTAAGAGTCAATTGTACTGGATAATTCCATGCTCCCATAATGAGAACCACTCCATATGGATCATTGACTATTTCGACTTTATCTAACCAATTGACAAATGTTTTTGAAGGCTGAAATTGGACCATGCAAATTAAAATTGGTTTAAGTTCAAAATATAATAATGTCATTTCGAAAATGATGTTATTATTGTAATATAAAAAAGAAATTTACATATTACATATTTTAATTATGTGTATTATAATATACTATCATTTTACGTATTCACTAAATTTTCCAAGGTATTGAAAGTATAACGAAAATATATGAAACTGAAATTATATATACTTTCCTTTTTACCAGGAATTTTTGTGTATTAATTTAAAAAATCCATTTTACACAAAATTTCAGTTACAATAATACAGACTCAATAACATTTTCAATATTAATGTTAATACAATAAATTAATGCAATTAAATTTCACTCGAACGATTAAACAATAAAAAACCTCTTCATATTTCCCTCAAATCTTTCTGCTCTACTTAAACAAAGCAAAAATCCGATCATTTTACTTTACTCAACCGCGACTTGTTTGCACAGTGTAAGAACATATCTCCCCGATAACGTTATGTAAGTGTCATTCTCAATTTCACGCGATAAAGTGTGCGAGCGAATAATCGGAATCCGTACCTTTTCCACTGCGTCCCATTCTTTGATATTCAGCAGCATATGATCGATGTCGTTTATGGTAAACTGTATCTCGAATACCACAGACTCGAATTTGCACTGAAACGATGTAAAAAGTTAGTCGGCATGCAAATCGGCGCTCATTAAAACCAGCGACTAATTGCTTTCCACCGAACAATTAATATTTTGTCCGCCAATTTCCAATTCAAGTCAATCGCGAGTTAATTTCAATATTGCGATGCGATATTTAATTTGCATTTTGATTCCATAAATCGTATATCGATTGCTTCATCGGTTCCTTTATTTCCATTCTTATTTATTTGTTTAAATAAAGTTATGTCAAATTTTATTTAAATTTATCTTTATTCAATCAAGAATTACATATGTATTTAAATAATATTAATAATAATAAATGATAATAAATTATTTAAATAATATATGTAATATATACTTTAAATATAAAAACATATAATTAGAAATATATTTTTAAAAAGCTGCAGTAAAGAAACCCTAATTTTGAGGTATTTTAAACAAGTTTTGGCTCAAAGCTTAGGTTATAGAGGCGCTTCAGTCGTTTTTTAAAGATACTTCTTTTTATAATCTATAAAAATTACCTTGCCCAAGTCTTCATTTAATGCCTGCTGGAACTTCGTCGAGTTATCTGTTAACATTTGCCTGAATCGTTTTAATTGTTTTATCCTCCATTCCAAAGGTCGAGTTTTGTTGCTGAAGAATGCATCTCGCGCTCTCTGTACAATCTGAATAAGTAACATACAAGCAAGTTTAATCAATACGAACGTGAGACTTTTCCAAAGTTATTATCAAACAAAAACAGATAATTATCTCTGACAAAAACAACGATTCCTATAAATAGACTATTGTCAAAGTACAACAAATTTTTAAATAACACTTTAAATACAAAAATTGTTAAAACTTTACATAAAAAATTTTAAATAAGACTTTAAATTAAAAAATTTTCAAGTAAAAATTTTAAATATACAAATTTTTAAATAAAACTTTAAATAAAAAAACTTTATTTAAGACTGTAAATAAAAAAGTGTTAATAAATCTTTAAATAAAAAATTGTTAATAATTAAAACTGTAATACAAATATGAATTAAAAATGGAAAATGAGAGGAACTTACATCCGCGTAATCCGTCATTGTGGATTTACCATTCATACGATCTGAAAGGGAAAGATCAATGAGTGATAATTAGTCCATGTGGAGCAACGCTTTTTTTTTATTTCGACGAGTAATGAATTCAAATGTGTTTCAAAATCATTTGATGATCGGACGATAAAATTAACATTCAAAATAAACACCATGCGTCAAGATTTTTCTCGCTTGATTCGTAGTCGGCTATTTTGCTGGATGACGATTCAAATACAAAGACTCAGTGTCAACGATTTGACCTTGACTTTATACTGCATTAGTATGATATGTTAATATCTAAGTGTTGTAGAATAGAGATTTTTTAAATGACAAAGAGATACAAACGATGAGGTCTATTGGAACTGAATTGTGATGTAGAATTTTTTAGAGATGAAAGAGGTATGGTATCAAACTTGGGATCTTTTTCAAAGGTTAAAAATAGGATTTGATCTTTGGCATTTAGTTTTTCTGAATACTATATGTATTTTTACAATTTTAAATTACAATGAGAATATTAATATTTAGTCGTGAATAAAACTTTTTGATAATTAATAGGAAAAATTAATCTATTTCAGTTAATAAAAAACAATGTTTAAAACAGATTAAAAACTAACACTAAAAAAGTTTCTGACAAAATTAAATTTAATTTTACTGAAACTGACGTCTGTTAAAAAAAGTGACGGAAATAATTATTAAATATAATCAGAAATTGTAATAGAAGATAGCATCAGACATTCTTCTCACAATTAAATTTAAATTGATTTTAAACGACTTAAACACTCATCGCAATTAGACAAATTCACTTGTAATGATTCTGACAGAACACATATCGCAACTTCCAACGACCAACTTTTTTCAGACAATTTTGTGATTTTGCAATTTACAGTCTCACTTACAGAAATTGCCTCAAATCACTCATAATTACAAACAAGCTTCCGACCTTCCGCCACAGTGCAAAATATTCAATCGTAAATTCTTCTTTTTTAACTTTCATCTACTCTTCTCTCCCTTAAAAATAATAATAATAATAAAATATATATACATAGATATACATATTCCATCTAATATATGCCAATAATACATACATTAGAAGGACCTTTTGTATGTATATACATATATCATACACATACTAAATATCCGTCAAATTGATTTCCCATCAAAGTATTTTCCCCGGAATCACTCAGTCCAGTTCCTTCCTCAGATTCAATCAAAACCGCGCATAATCGCGAAATTACATAATCCGGATAAAAAGTTTCGAAACGCCTCCAGTGAAAGTCGCGTTTGACAGATTGCCGGTTTGGCGTGATACACATTCGCGCCGATCTTCCGCGTTTCCCGTGTTTTCGCTTTCGACGCGCCGATATTCGCCGAGGATACACCGGACCCGACTGACAGGAGCGCGTTTTGCGTCGCTGCTTACCGGTTCGGCGCGCGAATCGGGGTGCGAGCGAGTTTTCGGTGAGGACTCCGACTGGCTCGTGGATGAGGCTCGGTGGCGTCTGGCGAGCGCGGACGACGAGAAAACACTGACGAGTGTCGAGACGCGGCGGAGGGAGCGGGGGCGGCGAACGAGTCGGAGAGGAGCGGAGATCGGAAAAGAGATTAGGGAGGGGGAGGGGAGGGTGGCAGTGTTTGTTTTGGTTTGGGATGAAGGGCGTCACGTGACCGGTCGACGGTAAGGAAGCGGACTGTCGTCCCGCTGGTCGATGACTCTGGAGGCTGGATCGATGGAGGGAGGTTAATTGGTACTTAAGGTTGTACAATGGCAAAGGAGTGTATTTTTAGGGTTCAATAAGTTAATCGTTCGGATAACCTATTTGAGTGAAAGCAAACGTTGTATTTTTGTGTGATATTGGTGAAGGATAAAATAATTATTTTGTGAACTCAGTTTTCAAAAAGTAAGAAAAAATAACATTTTTTAAACATTTTAATTTTTGTATAGTTACAAAATTTGTTATGAAACCTATTATTAGGCAGTAGTGACTTTATAATGTACACAAATATTGCATATTTGTTTCAGGCGAGCATTCTACGGCAACATATTCACAGAAATGCATGTTTTTGTTTCTATTTTTGTTAATATCTCTAAAACGACAAAAACTTATTCAGATTTCGTACACAT
>JABFPB010004822.1:0-14217 GCA_022817645.1 Ceratoteleas bidentatus
ATCTCGAAACAGTTCCAATGTTTCAGAAATTAGATTTGGCGAACCAAAAATTGCATAATGAAGCGAAAATCACTATTTCTCTGCCTTCTTCAACCCATTCCCACACTCCTCGAACCAACTAACTACCCACAAACTTCTCGCAACGTTTGTCTTCCTCTACATCCTCATCCCTCTTCCCTTGCACCCAGTCAATCACACAACTTCCTCCCCCCTCGATCTTCTAATCCTTTTTAATTTTCCAGCCACCAAACCACTCAACACCTCCCCTAACAGACAAATCCACTAAAATTCGTAGATTCGACGCCGAATCTACGTTGAATCCTCGTTCGAATATTCATCCACGTATATTCCATGTTTCATGTCTATTAGGGTCCATCCTTCCCCTCCCAGCAACCACCGTAAGCCGATCTGCCTCCGCGTCCTCTCTTACCGGTACCCCTCCCTCCGGGGCAGCGGGAGGGGTTTCGGTGAGAGGCCCCTTGGTCCTTGGAGCCTCCCCTATCCGCCGTGAGAGGGCCGCGCGTCGATTCGCCCGATCGGCCCGTCGGATCGGCGGCGGCGCGCATGTGGCATTGTGGCCGTGTGGCGTTGTGGCGGCCAATCACAATAAGCGGCGATCCTGCCGCCGTTCGCGCCAGTGACACCTGTTGGTCGGGCGCGCGCGATCATGGCGGGACTGTCCGAGGTGAAGACGCTGCTGTGCCGGCACAAGGCGTCGCTGCTGCACGAGCTCAACAGCACCGACCTGCTGGACGTGCTGGTGAAGCGCGGCGTCATCACGGAGGTCGACCGGAGCGCCGTCGCGGCGAACAACGACCACTCGAGCGGCGCCGACGTCGACCTCTTCGTCGACGTGATCGGCGCCAAGGGCTTCGACGCGTTCCGCGAGTTTTGTTATACGTTGGAGGCGGAGTGTCCGCATATTCTGAAACGACTTCTGGATGAGCACCAGAACATCACGGCGGGTAGGTTCTGGGATGCCGATGAACCCTTTTTTGTACCTTTCGACACTTCCGGGAAATGACGTTGGAGAGAAGTGAATGGAGAAGGGTGGAGAAGGACATTTGTGGAGTGACAGGTGGAGAGGATTTGGAGTGGTTTTGGGAATGTGTTTGGGGAGGTGTATGTGGGGTAGGATTTGTTTAGTGCAGAAATTTAGTGAAAAAAGAATGGAGTCGGTGTAAAGTTTGTATTTGGAGAAATGAAGAGAAATGGGCAGTGAATTGTTTGGGGAAAGATTCTGAATGGATTTTGGGGAATTTCAATTGCATTCTGTTTGTTCTATTTCGGTAGATCGAAGATTTAAATGAGAAATGTTTATTCTTTAAGAAGAATTGGATTTTGTTCTCAACTCATATGATCTATCTGTCATATGATATATAAATATGAATTCTTCACTGGGATTTTCAGTTCCAGTTAGATTAACACCTTAAATGGATGTGGAGTTTAGACAGAAGTCTAATTTTTTCTATTTGTTTCTATAAAAAATTGTTTGCAGAGATATTCTATTCTGAGTATTTCTGAAAGGTATTGCTTTCTATTTCTTACAAGAAGGAAAAAGAAATAAAAATCAGGCAGACCTTAAATTCCTGTATTTCTTTTTATTACCTTGATTTCTTTTGAAAGTTCTTTTGAAAAAGTAAACTAAAAACAATAGAAAGTAATTGGAATGCAGTAAATTTCTATTTCATTTTGATCTGTAGAGATTTATAAAGCAAAATTTCTTTATGGGATTGCAGCAGGAAATCCGTAGACTGTATATAGACTGTAATTTCTATGAAATAATTTTTCAGAGAGATTTATACAAAAAACATACGCTATCAACATATAATATTAATTAATATTCCAGGAATGTTTCTGGAATATTTGTATGTTCCAGTAATATCAATAATAATAATTTTCAAAATATTATTTAATACTATTTGCTGTTAGGGTATGGAATTCCATATGGAATTCCACCGTCTATGGATTTCCTGTTGCAATCCCTAGAAAGAAAGTTTCCTTTATAAATTTTTATGATCGTTAAATCAGAGGATGTTGTCAGCTGAAGAATATTATATAGTTTGAGTAAAGTAAAATGGTTAAATTTTGAATGAAAAGCATAAAAGATTACAAAAGGATTGTATTCATTTCGAAATGTTATTAGTATATCTGGATCTTGATGTTTTTATCCAATGACATTAATTTATATATTTTTAGTAAACCTAAACAACATTATTCTCCCCAAACTCAGCTCCGACTCATCTCAAAATGGAATTTGATGTAACTTTGAGGAATGTAATATTTACTTTTTATTCAAGAACTGAGTAAGAAAAATCAGATTATGAAAAAACTCAATGAACAATCTCTCAAATGAACAAAGACTTTTTAAGTTTCTTTCTTTTAGTCAACTTATTTTCCACTTTTGAGCCATTTGTAGTTTATTCCTTTTCAGAAATAAATGGAAATGTTAACATTGAAAGTGAATTTCATATTCAGACTGAATTCATAATATAATTCTATTCTATATAATAAAGAAACGGGAACTGGAATCTAGTCGATATTGAATAGTCAAAGTTACAGCTATGATTGATTAAACATACCTATCTTTTTCCTCTTTCTTATTCCAATTTGCATAATTGTTCATTGAGATTTCTGCAATCTAGTTTCTTAATAGACTGAATTGAAATGTAGTTAAATACCTGTGATTCATAAGACATTTCATTTAGGTGACTGAACTTTTGAAAACACTTCATCATTGTTGACAAAAATCCTGATAGACAACAATTTTCGTAAATCTGAATTTTTTTAATGCGCAAAGTACAATTTCATTCTAGATTTATTTAAAAATCTACAGATATTTCACGTAAATAATTTATATACAATTTATGTATTGTTATTTATCAGGATAGATTTTCTTGTAAATTTAAATTACAAAAAAAAGGAAGAAAACATTATAACGAAGATACGAAAAACGCAACTGCAATCAATCCCACTGTGACAGTATCCGGCCGACCCTCCCGTAAGCCTATAAAAATTCTCACATGAGATCTCGCGTAATTTCCCAGGTTACGTGTCGGCGTGAGATTTCACGTAATTTCTCACGTGAGATCTCACGTGAGAATATTTCATATAGTATTTTCTTTGAACAAAGTGCTGAAGTGTTGTTTAAAGTATCTAAATTTTAAAGATATAGAGATGAGGTATCGCAAAGATGACATTAATGCTGATTCAATGTAAATTGCCCAATTATTTTTATCTTTGGGAAAAGTAATTGACAAATTATGATTTGGTTAAACATGTTCAGCATATTCTATGTTAATTATAAATTAATAATCAGAGATGGGCATCACAAATTATTCAATTACTTTGAGGAATGTTGATTTATTAAAAAAATATCAAGTTTAATGATATTTCTTAAGTTACTGATGTAAAACATATTGAATTTTTTGTTGATATTCATTACAGCAATGTACAATAACATGAATATTCAAATTATTATTATTTTATTATAAAAATTACTTGTTTTTATTCAAAGCAATGGATAATTGCAAATTACTCATTGCTCTCAGTTTTTAAAATAATTAGAAGAATATTTACAATAAACGATTGAAATGATTATTAATTTGCAATGCACATCTTTGCAAATAACTCATTCTATACGAGTTTACTAAATCTAATTAAGATAATAAATGAAAAATCAATGAAGTACTTTTATTATGTGAAATTCTTTAAATATATTTGGAAATGCCTCTTTTTAACATTCAAAAATCCTAATTAAATACATAATGGTTTTATTTACAGAGGAGAATCAAATTCAGGAACAGCAGTTACAACAACAAAACGGAGATAATAGTAGTGTGCTTAACTATGCTGAAAACGAGGATACGAGTACATTGATGGTAGATGAAAATGAGCAGTCATACAATATCCAAGGTGGTGTCACTTCGACAGATAGTGAAATCAATAAGTGGTAAGTTGATCGCACAAATTATGTGATATATGTATTGAGTATTTTTCGCAAACATAGACAGATTTTATGTTGTAATTTCAATCAGAATATAAATAAAAGCATTTTTAAGCATATTTTACACTCAAAATTCTTATTTACATGTATTAAACCGAAACTATATTTATTAAACCAAACATTTAATAAATGTTGTCTAAAAATTTCTTGAATCATTGACTGAATGACTCAGCACATTTTTGAAACGGTTATAAAACCGTTTTGAACATTACAAAATCAATTTTGTTTAGATTCTTTCGATTATTTTTATACAATAATTGAGACTTAATGAATGTTTAACTCAACTGGTAATTTTAGTAATAATCTTTTAAAGTCGATAGAAATGATTGTTTCACAGAATTATTGTTTTCTGCTGTATTTGATTAGAAACACTGTGCAGATACATTTCTTTTCCAAGATGCTATCATCTTTAAATCCTTGACCTCATCAAAATTCAAACCATGGTTTACGTGCGGCGATTCTACTATGCCTCTTGTAAAAGCAATACCGTCTCTGTCTCGTATTGTGGTAGGACGTGCATTACCTTCACGACTATTTCGGCATTTCCAATAAGTGCAGCTTTTGACTGACGAATATTTGTAAAATAGAAAATCTCTAATGTGTGAAAATGTCAATTCACCTTTCACTGAATATAATTAATCTATTAACTGCAATTGCAAAAAATTTGTACTAAATTCCTAACAAAGTCTTGTTAATTTTTCACTTTCATAAAAATACATGTTATTTGTAAGATTTATAAACAATATTGTAACATTTATTTCCATACAATTTACCTACAAAATATTCCCAAACATTTACATATTTACAAAAACGCTTATACATTTCCGTAAAAATTATATAAAATTCTTGTAATTTTTATAAAAAATATTGACTTTCCTTCATTTTCCATAAAACTGGCATAAAACTTCCCTAACAGACACACCTATAAAAGAACACATAGATTCAAAGTGAAATCTACGTTGAATCTACGTCCGAATGTTCCTCCACGTAGAATCCACATGGATTCCATGTTCGATGTCTATATGGGTTGGCATCAGCAGCATAAACAAACCGATTTGCAACTCCCCACTTTTAGTAAAATTATTATCTATTTCTAACCATAAATCCATTGTTAACAAACAAACGGATGTATACATTGTTTAACTAACAATAGAGAGAACTTCGCGAAGTCTGCGGCGACGCCATTTTTCGTTATTTTCAGAAGTGCTTCAGTTGCCTAAGATAACGCGTTTGTGCCGCGGCGCGACTCAGTCACTGCTGAGAATGCGCGTCGGAAGCGCCTCAGTACCGGGTGCTCTACATCTGCGTCGTGGTACACGCGACCGATCGTATGCATCTTAATCGGCAAACGACTCGTTTCCCAATCAACTTCATTCGCCGACCCAATCTTTCAATTCGTCACGTCGTGTTTCACTCATTGTTTTGTTCTTCACTCTTCACTTTTAGCTGATAAAACACATTTGAACCTTTCTCAATAAAAAACACCATTTTCCGAGAAACGAATTAATAAATTGATTTAAATAATAGATAAATAAACGTGCTACTTGGCAAGATAATTCGACTTAAGGTAGGAATGGTGTAAACTGGAAATATTCAGATTTTGATTGAATTTTAGCTGAAGATTGGTTATTCGCATCAAATACACAAATTTTCTTAAAAATTTACTTTTTTGAAATTCAAATTATTTAATAATGAAATATTTGAATGTATAATAAAAATAATAAATGATGAAAAACATTTATTTTCATTTATCAGTAACAATTAAGATTAAAAAATAGATCTGTAATATCAAATCAACATTAACTGTTTGTATTGGGACCCTAAATATACGGCCCTTTATGTCATTCCTACCTTAATTTCCAATTACACCGACTCAAATAAATGCAGTACAAGGCTCAGAATGTCAACTTTGGTCTTCGTTTTTTTACGTGTTGACATACAGAAGAAGTAAAGAGAGTACCAGGAAGAAGGGCAAACCAATGTTTTTGTTGCTATTTACGTTTATTGGAAAGTTCAATGAAATCGACCAACTGTCAAGCTGTGACAACGTTAAGTGTTGTGAAATTCGAATCCGATTTCAGGAGGTTTTGTGAATTGTAGTTGATTGTTACGCCAAGGACTGGAAGTTTGTTCAACCGCGAGTCCCGCCCATTAACGCGTTACCCGTCGGCGGCACATTATGCTGAGAAAGTACTATTTATAAAAGGCTGAATCACGCGTGTGTCTCACTTATATGTGCGGGCTCGCGAATTTAGATTATCCGCGATTTTTCCTGTCCAAAACATTATATATTATAGATAAATGATCTGGCGATCATTTTTGTTGGCAATTTTGCAATATAGGTTAAGTCGTATTTTTGCTTTGTTTTTATTTTGATTTTTTTTCGACTGATTGTTTTATGTGACAAAAAATGAGATATTGTTTTATGGGAAGTTTTTGTTGAGAATTAAGAAATTTAATTAATTGCGAAGAATGTAGGGAAAATAGTTGAAGAGCAATTAGGGGAAACAGATTGTCTGAGTCACTGTCAGTAAGAGAGTTAATAACTATGAATGTAGCCTACATTGTAATTGTGTCTTTTTTAAAGATAAATGTACAGTTCGATTTAGGCAAAATGTGAAAGAGAATTCAGTTGTTCAACTTTAATTTTAGTATTCATTTTTCTATCAGTTCCTAGTGGCTTTAGAAATTTGCTAATAAAAATTCATTTTTTACCCTTGTAAGTGACTTTACTAAAAAAAGCCTTTGTTCATTTAACTTAGTGCATTGTCAGGATGATTAATTATTGCAATCCTAAAAATACTCTTCTTCCTGATTCTTCGTACTACAATATATGACTATACAAAATTTCTTTTTCTTTGTTCTAATGGAGAATGCGATTAGAAATTAGAAGGCGCAGCAAATGTTACGATAAATAGAAGACATGACAAATATGATAAATTTGTTCCCCGATCTTCGTTTCTGTTAAAATTGTTAAAGTATTTGTATCCAAAATTTAACAAAACTTTAGTGAATTCTGCTTAAAACGTGGAATATCGATTCAACTGCATTTTTAAATTGTATATAAAATGTTAAAACAATATAGATATTATTTATCGTGGCCGATCGATACGAAAACGAACGAAACTCGAGTGATATCAACAACGAAAGCACATAAACAGAACCATAAGTTGAATCATGAACGACGGCTGTTTCCACGCTGGAGGCTACAATACCTTACCTTTATCTGCACAATTGGGCTATTTTGTACCTATCAATGGCATATATTGCGTGGGACCACAATCTCCAAGACAGACCCCGTCTAGAGCATCCTCTTTTCGAATTCCGCGTCCCTCGCGACAAACTGTTAGGTGAGTCTTTTTTCGCACGTAGACAGTGACCTCTGTTTTCAATGTACAGGTGGAAAACGAGTTTTCTTAGACAATCGGTCCTTTTATTTAAAAAAAATTTTGTTGTCGACCAATTATGAGTGAAAAATACATATTTTATACCGCTGCTGATATAAAAAAGAAGTTTATTTTGAGAGAAATATTCTATTCAATTTTCCGAAAATGACTTGTCAATTTTGTTGTCACCTACAGTTGTATCTATAGTTCATACATCTGTAGATAATTCGGTAAATATACTACATTGAAAGGCAACATTTCTACGAAGTTCTAATAGTTCTTTCCACCCAGACACGATACGTCTTGATTACTACAGCCCCTTAAAATTAATAGCAATTCTAGGTAATTTTAACGGAGTATTTTTCTCTATGTCTTTCTTAAACGTTTCTCGAAGATATGTTAGTTTTGAAGCGTTCTGTACAAATAACTAAAATGATTTAATTATTTTAATCTCCAAGCAGTCATAACATGACTACTTGAATTAACCAATATGGTTGTGTTTTGCTTTTTTTTTTTTTTTCATTACCTGCAGTGGTTATATTTTTATAAACAGAATTATTCCATATTTTAGTGCTGTTAGCACACCTTAGAAATTTAACATGTCAGAATATTGCATTTACATATACCCATTAATGTACGGAGCAAATGTTTCGTATATCCGGTCTCTCGTTGGGCGCCAATTCAGCATATGGAAACTGCAGTATATAGGAAGAGACAGAGTGTATACCCCTATCACTGAATTAGAGTGAAATTAAATTATTATTCTGCGGTGAATACAATAAAAAATAGTTCAAAATCGATTCAAGAAGTTTTGACCTTTGCAAAACTTTCATTTTACAAATCAGAGATTTTGTCTTGAGAATTCTGATATTTTAGCTTCTAAGATAAGAACCTGTCGGAAATTGAAAAATTTGGTCTACAATGTTTTCGCAGTAAATTGTAATAAATAGCATTGCGATTAGAGAAACAATTTGCGGGGCTGAGCGTAACCGTGTAAACGCGTGTACTTTATGATGAAGATGTGTGGGAGTGCACCGATACTCGAGCCTCAAAGAATAGTGTTTTCTTATACGATATACGTAAATGTTGTGTACTTCACGGGCATCGCGTGCGTGCAAAGCCTTAAAACTTATGCTGTTATCTGACACATGTAATTTTACTTTAGCTGCATTATAAGTGAGGTCATTGAGAGCAACCGAATTTATGTCAATATATGAACTTTAGACAATAAACAACACGTGTAAATATTCTTTCTTTTTATTTTTTATGGCTTCATTTTTAATGTTTCAAATTCAGTGTGATGTTTAATGGTATTTAATCGTCCAATCATGGTGTTGCTTTCAAAATATATCACTCTTTGGACAATATTTTTGAAAGGAAAGAATGAGTAATGAAATTGTTTTTGAGAGGATTATATTAAGAGACTAAAATAGATAATTTATACCCGGAAATTGTAGACAAAATGTGTACCAATCTGAAAAATGCTGAGATAATCTCTGATAATTAACGTTACTCGTTTTGTCAGAGATTGACCAAAGCCATTAAAAATATTTGTTGAAAAGTTATTATCACATTTATATATTAAAGCATTCTAATGGGTGTTCCAGATTATCCTCTCCTTTCATGTTATTAGACTTAGATACTTCCAGCTTAATCGTTTGGCGCCAATTGAAACTGTGACGCGAAATTGAAACTAGTCTTATCTTTCGATACCTTGACGATTGTATCAGTTATAAACGGTTCATTTGATGATACGAAAGACTTTCTGACAAGAGTTTAAGGATTGGACGAAGATTAAATACGAAGATTCAATCATTAAACGGTCAAAAACCTCATTAATTCTACGTCAAACTTAATGGTTCTAAAGGGTTTCGTTTGCTAGGTTATTAGTATGTCTCTAGCACGTTGTCATAATATTGTTACACAATTTCTTAAGAAGAAAATCGACCGCTAGTAGTTCAACCAGAGTTTAAAATATGAATAAACTGCTAATCAATGTTGTTACATTTATTTCGCTCAACTTTTATAAATATGTATTTTTTTTAATTTATTTAATTTTCAGTATGTTAAACAATAAGTATATTTGTTTACTTATTTGCAGAGTTGTATCATAACATGTTCACAAACAAAATATTTTTAACAAATTGACATATCTGAAATCTTAGCATTGACATATTAAAAATGACGCAATCAGTTTTATACTATGAAAAAACCTATTTATTTTCAAAATAGTTAAGCAAAATAAGTGTAAAAAGATTGATTAACAATTTATTTACAAACATATTTATTGTTATTAAGTCAATATACCTTGAAATATTTTAAGATATATTCCTACTCTTTGTATTTTCAGGATTTATACAATAATAGTATTGCTAGAAATCTAGCATATCGCTTAGTTTGCTATACCTGACAATGTTGTCAGAATCGCTGAGAATAACTACCACATCAGTATTTCTAAGTATCTTAAAGTAAATTAATATTAAATATAAAAATGAAACCCAGTTCTCCAATTACGCATCGATGCTTTTTTCCTAAGCAGACAACCAGTCAGAATAACTCGTAACAGGCATTAACGTAAGCAGAATTATGCGATAATTCTTTTAAAATGAATACAATTTAAAAACAAATAGAAAATATAGAGGACAGGATTAACACAATTAAATACCAGAAAAATGTCAAATATGTCATTTTATTGAATTATGTGACGGGAAGTACAATAAAAAAAAAGCTTGTAAGTAACTTATCAAAGTTTCTGGAATCTCGCTGGAGAGCTCTTCATAGACACCTCAACATGTTCACCGCAATCAATAAGATTTCTATAAATTAAATTACTACGGTCAACGCCTTTAAACTTTTTCATTAGTTCAGATTTTCAATGTTCGGCCTTCCTTTTTATATTAAACTAGCTAAAATGTCCGGCTTCGCTTGGGATGAAAAAGATTACACATTTCCTTATCTGAGTTAGTCCCTAAATGAACAATGTAGTTCATATAACCTGAATCAAACTCATTAATGAAATGTAAAATTTTTCTATTTAACCATTTATACCTATAAGGGTTAAGGTGATGTTCAAAGCGAGAAGCAAGTTCAAGTCGGCAGTTTGGCGCGAAAAGTGATGTTTCATTAGGAAAAATTGAGTGATCAGATTTTGATTTGCTGACGACTAATTTCGATAGCAAATGTTCAAGAATAGTAATTTCTAGAATAGTGATTTCAAGAATAGTGAGATGACACGTAACCTCGAATGTAAGCACCGAAAAACGAGAAATCACTATTCTTGAACATTTGCTATTGAAATTAGTCGATAGTTAGTTCAAAACACGCGGAATTTTACGCAGAATTTGAACTTGCTCCCCGGTTTGAACGCACCCTTAAATAACAGTCAGATATCGTTGGATGTCGGTGGAGTAACGGTCAGATACTTGTCAGATAACGATAACAACGGCCAACCAATGTTCACATAACGGTTGGATAACGATCGGATAATGGTCGGAAAACTGTCGGATAAGGAGCGGTTAAAGAGCGCATATGGGTCGGATAATGGTTGGATAAGTTTCGGATAACGATCGGATAACGGTGGAAAAAGGTCGGATAGCGGTCGGATATGGGGCGGATAAACGTTGGATAATGGTGGAATAACGGTTAGATAAGGGTCGGATAATGGTCGGTTACGGGTCGGATAACGCTCCGATAACACTCGGATAAGGGTCGGGTAAGGGTGAGGATAACGGTCGAATAAGGGATGGATAAGGATCCGAAAAGGGGCAGAAAATGGGCTGTTATTGGCGAATAATGGACGGATAAGGGTCGGATAATGGTCGCGTGAGGGTCGGATAATGGTCGGATACGGGTCGGATAAGGGTCGCATAACGCTCCGATAACTCTTGGATAAAGGTCGGGGATAAATTATAAATAACTCTTGGAAAGGGTCGGATAAGGGTCGGCGATAGGATAATGATCGGAAGACGATGGGATAACGATCGGGATAAAACATTTTTATAGCCTATAACCATCTCGAGACTTCAAGGATTCCGCCTGTCAAATCGGAATTTTGAAAGCTGTATTAGTCTAAGCGTGATCCTCTTACAAACAAACTAACAAACAAACAAACAAACAAACAACCAAACAAACATTCACATTTATATATTAGTAGGATAACTCTTATCAAGGGTCGCGGCAGCGACCCGACGATGCAAGGTTTTTATTTTATATTTTTTCTTTTTTTTCATTTTTTAAAACGTATACTCTAACTTAGTGTAATAATTATCTAATAGTATACTACACTCTTAAAGATATTGAAACTTATCTTGTTTTCACAACAAGATTCGTATTGTCAGAGAAGGATTCATGCTGTGAGAGAAAGAATTCTGGTTGTCACAAAGTATCATGCTCTGACAGGATGAATCTGTCTGTGACAATATGATGAAATTTTTAAGAGTGTAATATCATCAGAATTACTAGTTTTCGTTTACTAATACACGGTTATTTTGTTAAGACAGCCATCTTAACATCTGATTTACGTGCAAGTTTAGCTTGTATTTCCTGCAATGTTTTCCCCTTAGTTTCTGGTATCATATAAGAAAATACGATAGCAACGCCGCAAATGCCGCCGAAAATCCAGAAAGTCACCGATTGTCCTAGCTTATTGACCATAATCGGAAAGATTTTGGTGACTGTGAAGACAAGAAACCAGTTGGTCATAACAGCAATAGCGCTTGCAATACCCTTGGTTTCCGGTGGGAAAAGTTCGCTAACTATGCAATAAGGAACTGAGCCGTATCCAACGGAAAATACAATATTATAAATGGAAAGCATGAGGAGAGGTAGCCAGCCTATTGATAACACGTCACTTCCGTTTTCCT
The DNA here is from genome assembly GCA_022817645.1 of Ceratoteleas bidentatus. Classification (NCBI taxonomy): domain Eukaryota; kingdom Metazoa; phylum Arthropoda; class Insecta; order Hymenoptera; family Scelionidae; genus Ceratoteleas; species Ceratoteleas bidentatus. Next base: position 12,255 of record JABFPB010004822.1, read on the forward strand.
TTAATCTCATATAATAACCAAGAACTCCCAGGCAGACACACATGCCACAGCTAGACAGGATCAGTAAAGGTTTTCTTCCGTATCTGCAAAGAAAAAGAGTATATCAATACTTAGAATTACAACTAATTATATATAACAAATTAATAATGTTAAGCACTTTTACTACGGAATTGATTGTAAACCAATTAATTTATTATTTTTTAAATATCGGTTTTAATTTTAGTTTACTGATCAAACAAGATTTTGACCAATTTGACCGTCAATTGACCGTTCAATTGACCAGTCAATTGACGAAATAGATTTTTAAACGGTTTTTGTTCTATATTTTCATTAATTTATTTATTAAAGTTGTCCTGGCTTTTAAACAGTCAATAAAATATGACGAACTTTAACACATTGCGGTGGATTTAAAAGAAGTTCAAAGGGAGGCCATTCAAGTTTATATCAGTCACACCGCAGCAACATTGTCCACTAGTCGGAATAATCCATTTGATCAAAAGTTAATCCGACACGTGTCTAGATCTGTCTGGTTTCATTAAACAAGACAGTTTGCGAGTAGATCAAATTAAGTGGAAATGTAGTTTGGCCATTTTTTTCAACTATTACATTTTTCAGCAAAAAGTATCAGAGTATTTGAATATATCAATTTGATAGTATATACTTTATAATTATTTCATGAGATCAATTTATATTTTATTTCAAAGAATTGAAATAGAATTAAAATTGAATTGAAAATAGAATGTCTTCCTCATTAAAATCTGAACATCTCACTGGGGAAAATCTTAGACCAAGGTTAAATGGACCTGTAAATAAAAAGCTAACAAAATTGACCCTAATCTTTTCTGATTCCTCTTCAGTCTCACTTAATAGATCCAAAATCTTACCTATCAATAGTAAACCCAGCCACTACCGTCATGATCAGCTCAACGATACCAATGATAATGGTGGACAGAAACGGTTCGATGGTGCTGCCAGCATCTTGAAATATCGAAACCGTGTAAAACAGTACAGCATCAATACCACACATCTGCTGGAACCACATCAGACCAACGCAGGTCAGGATCGCCTTCCTTCCCGCCGTAGTCTTCACCAAGTCATGGAAGCCCCCTTTCTTGAACTCCAATTGCTCAACCTCCTCCAGTAGAATCGCGATTTCTTTCTCAACATCGTATTTACTACCCCTCAGCATTCTCAGCGACGCCCTAGCCTGGTCCATTTTCTTGTTGCACACCAGCCAGATAGGGCTTTCGGGTAGTAGGAAGACGATGGATACAAATGGCAGCAGCGCGACGCAACAGCTGACGTTAAATCCGACATAGTTAAATATGGCGCCAGATACGTACGAGAAGACAATGCCCACGGAAAAGAAGAATGGGAAGAACGATCCCAAAGCTCCGCGAATTCCCGCCTCGGCGATTTCACCGATGTACATTGGGACGAGAACTCCTGCTGCTCCTGCGCCAACTCCGCCTATGAATCGGGCTATGCACATGGCTGGGACGTCGGTGCTGAAGATGAGTGTCGTCCATGAGATGAGAAAGGGGATTGTGGTCAATATCAGTGCGAATTTGCGCCCTATGGCATCGGCCAATTTGCCGGTAGGAAAGGCGCCAACTACAGCACCTAGGGGCATCAGGGATGAGATCCATGATATCTGCTCCTCTGTTGCGTTGGAAATGAAGGATTCTGGTGACTCCAAGTATGGCAAGACTGGCGACGACCAGGCCAAATTGATTCCACTTTGGATTGCTACCAGACAGACTGTGAAAATGGAATTAATTAGTTGGTATTGATTAAGGAGGTTGGGGCATGATGTTTTAGAGGGACAAGGATGGAAGAACTAATGCGATGAACAAATTCACGAAAACCATCGAAAAGAGCAGCGTGGTGCCGAGAAACAAAGTTTACAAACTAAATAATTATTGACAATAACATTTATTATTATAATTATTTAAATAACCTT
>JABFPB010004823.1:0-14238 GCA_022817645.1 Ceratoteleas bidentatus
GACGATCAAAGTTACTCAAATTGTGAAAACTAACGCCTTGTAACTTGATTAATAGTTCTACAAATTTCTAGCTCATTTTTGAAAAATTTCCTCAGTGATAGTACTACCTTAAGACACAAATTATTTCATTTCATATCGCATTGTTTCATTATTACAGATGTTTTAAAATAGCAGTTGCACATAAAACGTATTGTTAACACACTTCTTTGTGAATCTGCACGAATTATTAATCCATCTTTTACACCCGTAGACGTTGAAGTACAATTACACGCGGTAATGAAATACGAATAAACCGTTGAATTCACGTTTTACGCTTCTGATGTTATAAAGGGATTGTCTTATTTTGTGCAACATGCTTCTTTCATGAATATTCAGACCGTTAATGGTCAGGAAGTAATGTACAGTTTGTTTCAGTTCAAAAAACACTATTGAAGTAGCTATTCTTTCGAATCGAAAGATTTATGCGTGCACTTAATTGTGCCGCCGGCGACCCTAAAACGTGATTCCTCTTATGAATAATTTCGCGAAACAAAGTGAAACGTCTTTTTACCCACCAAATAAAATCTCCTACAAAATATCAAATTACGGAAACAAAGCCCAGTGAGCACGAAACCGTCTAAAGTCGTACCTTAAACCCGCTTGAACCTAATAAACACAAGCAACCGTCATAATTTTTAACCATTGCCCCGAATCGCGCCCATAATGAGCAGCATTCAACATCATTAACGCGAGACCCGGCGACTTCTGTTCGCGATGGCATGATGAAGGGTCAGCCATCCACAATGTTGCGGCGCAAAATAAGCGTGTTAGTAGGAAGCGCAAGCGTGAGCGAACGGACAAGTTGAGAGGCAGCGGATTAGACAGGTCGAGAGATATGGACAAATCGGGCAGGACAGATTGGGACGCGCGCGTGTAACTAAAATTACCTCGCCGGTTTTATAGCGCTCGCGAGCGCGCATTACAAGAGCGCGGAATTTCGGCGCGGTTACGTGGAAGCGGTCTATATAAATGCGCTATATATTTAGTTCATTTGTAAGATCGCAAATCACCGATGCTAATCTGCCTAATGCGCCTGCCGTACGCCGCGTTGCGTAATTGAAGCGACTCTTCAAATAGCCCGCGCGTATTTCGAGAGTATGCAAACTATCCAAGCTTCTTCGGAGAGTCGATCAGCGAGTCCAAAACCCTAAGAAAGAAAAGGTTCCAGGTTCTAAAATCGGTCACACAATCCCAACTTCAGTGTCGTCAATAAGGAAGAAGATCATGTTTGGTGTGTATATAGGAACTTTGATGTCTCGGTCTACACAACAAATACAAGTATCTCATTTTGAAACACTTTGATATAGTAGAGACGATAAGTGTCTCAAAACAGAACGGTTTTACCAAAGTTGTTTCAATGTCTCAAAATCTCAAAATGAAACATCTTTTTTCTAGTGTAGGAACCTAACTAGGATCATATGAAGATAGGAAGATTCCATATTAGAGTCTTAGGTCTACTAGGTACCCAGTTGAGGAGGAGGATGATGTTGGACTCTACATAAGAACGTAGAGGGTCATAGATGGTAGTAGATGGTAAGAGTTAAGATGATGCGAAGGTACTAGGAATCTGACAATCCTACCTCTAGATAGGAGGGTTAGATGGTTCTAACCCTCCTACAGGGTTAGATGGCTAGGAAGGTTGGAGGGTTAGGTTAAGTTCTAATTCTAGGTAGGATTGTTAGATCTTGCTTTCCAGAAAAGGAACAGGATCTTTTTGAACTCTACGTAAGAACATACATGCCCAGCAAGAAAAAAACAAATGTCCCAGCAATGGCCCAGTACTGTTTAACTCTGGTAAAGCTGTACTCTGGTACGACGTTATCACTCTAGGGCAAGCCCGACTTTGGCCCGACTCTGGTGCTCTTTTACTCTAGTATGACGTTATCACTCCAGTGCCAGAGTCGATTGATCATGGCCCAGAGTTAGAGTCAGTACTGAGATTTCCACATGGGTGGTCATAGATAATAAGAGTTAGGATCATAAGAAGGTTCCAGGACACCATCCAACGACCCTACCTGTAGGTTCCTAGATGAACATCATCTTTGGTCGCTGTAGGAACACAGCTAGGTCTCTGTCCAAGAAGTCAGCTAAGCTCTTCCGTATCCCCCTCTAAGTAAAATTTCTAGACAGGATTCCAGATCAAGTTTTCTACCAATGAGGAATGCTCGTGTTGCGGTCGGCAAATCTCGCTGTTCGGCACACGTCATCGTGGCTGGGGGTGAGATAACGCGGCCGAAAACGGCTTAACCATCAAATAATGATGGGACAGGGATATATGATCGTTTGATCCCGGTGATCGCACATGTCTCGATATGTATTTAGGGCTGGTTCTTGCGTAATCAAGGCTGCGCGGGATTGTACAAGCAATAATATTCCTAATTGAAGCACTTAATGCCCGCTGGCGTCGATATTCCAATAATTCAAGCGTTCCCATCGTGGCGTCTAATGGTGTGAGGTGTAAGGCTTCGATTCCCGTGGGACGCGGTCCTTCGGTTCTGCGGCCATGCATCACTCTGTCCGCAGCCCCGTAACTCAATCCGCGACACAAGCTGCGCCGCACACGCGTGCACCAGTACACGTACACGAGCGCGTATCGCGCGCGTATTAAGCCGGACGGCGCGCTGGACACGCATGGTCGATAAATACACGCGCCGAGGAGGGAGGTCCAGGGTTGCGCTACGTTATACCGCGGGATAGACGTACCCGCCGAGAGACAAGACACCTCGGATATATACGGCCCGGAGCGAGTGTTCGACGGATCTAATCTGACCCCTTTGGTACGGCACAACCCTGGCCACCGATGGCCACGCACGATACGCGTCGCGAGATAAGTTATGGCCTTTCGCCGCCGAGAGAGGTCGCTCACGAGTTTTAACAAGTTTCCCCACTCCTATCCAATTATCTGACTTATTTGTTGGGGCCGCCGAGTGAAATGTGGCTTCTGCGCGGCTAGGGAAGAATGCAGATCGGCCGCGTCGGAATGGACCATTGAGTGGATGGGTGGAGATTCCCTAAATTCTCGGCTGTCTCTAATTTCTTTGCGGACGCGCAGGGGACGGTTATTGTGGTGCTGGCTGACACTCGTTTCAGGATGATTCAGGTTTTAAGTCCATTGCGGCGGCCAAGTTGTCGGCCAAGGGTGCGGGGATTATGCGTGTGACAGTTTTTAGGAAACAGTTCTGAGGTGGTGCTCGGGGACGGGTGAACAGGGTCGAAAGAAGGGATCAAGTGGCGGCTATTGTAACGGTAGTGTTATATTAGTGCACGTAATTGTATAGTCGTTTCATTTTTTAGAGTTTGTGGGGGAGCTGTTTTGGAATGCTTTGTAAATATTGGGTTGTCTGAATGTGTTGAAATGACAATTAGAATGTACGTAATTTTATGCGAATTATGCGAAAAATTGTATATAAAAATGTAAAATTAATAGATTGTTGTTTAGAAATTTAGTAAGTAATGTCTGTAAGTCTGAAAGAGAGTGATTCTCATGTATGTCTCGGCTTTAATTTACTAAAATGGTATTCAGTAAATACAACGGATAAACATTTTTGTAGTTAATATCAACTACCTCGAATGCAATTTTTTAAACGTAAAACATGAAATGAAGTTTTTGGTTTGTATTAATTTTCTTATAAACGTTCGGATTCGGATAATTTAGCATCATTATTCTCATAAATGTAGTTACTATTCCAAGTAAATAAGAAACATTCTCGTCTTAATAGAATCATATTGGTACAAAAAGAACGTTGAATTAGTTTTCACTTACAGTTATATGGGGTGAATATTATTAAGAGTAAATAGATTAGAAGCTGGATGAATTATTATGCGGGGTGCATAAAGTAGACAAATTGATTTTAACAGCTTTACGTTTGTTAGTTCGTCAAACAGGCCTATTAGACAACTTAAATCAAAGGCGTAATATCGAATAAATACTTCACAGTAAAAATAATAATGAAACTCTAATCTTAACTTTCAAATAAACATCAACCATGAGAAACACGTCATGTTTGAATCTCAAAGTGAATGATATTCCAATTTGATAAATTGTTAAACAGAAGGATCAAGTAAGGAAAAATATTGAAAATAAACTAAACGAAAACTGAGTAAATTAAAACAATTGAAATTGGTCATAAAACTGCAGATTCAGAATATTACAGCCTCTATTCATATGCTTTTCAAAACCGTGAAATTATGCGACTTTATAATATAAAACATGAAATTAATTGTCTTCGCATTTCAACATTTCACAATGCATAAAATCTGACCAGTCAAAGTTACCAGCTTGTATAATAAAATATCAAATGACTTCACTCTCTGCGAAACCAAAACATTAATTATTCAGTTTCCCAACTAACGTTTCACATTGAACATGCACCTACAGTACCCGCTTTTCTAAAATTAAATGAACAGTTTTTTCAATGCGAATTATTTTTACATTGCAGACAATCGTTCCTTTGTAAAATAGCGAGCACTTTTTCAGAATGCCCAACTTTTTCCGACTTCGAATTGAAACTGATATACTAATTAAAATAAGCGAATCGAAACGCAATTCGCAAGCTGAAACTTTTACATAAAGAATGTTTTAAATTAGTTTTACAATTTACAGCGTTCAATCAATCACTCCATCGACGAAAAAAAGATTTTTATTTTCTTACTCCTCGAGTAATTGTAATGTTTTCTCGTTACAACCACTACAATATTTTAGCTATGGAAGATCAAACACCTACAAACCACACATGTAACTTTCCCTTCGAAGTGGTATAGCAGCTTCACAGGATACATGGGGGAAAGTTGTACTTACGGAGATACTCTGTACATATATACGCATATAGATATATGTGGCGCAAGTGTATATATATATTGGGACAAGCCTCCTGGCGCCACGCCAGGATGTAATTTAGTCTCTTCTTAAACACGTATGAACGCCATCACCAACAAATTGTGCTTTGTTTAGGCTGTACATAACACCTGCAGTATATAGGTCAAAGTGCAAAACTTTTCTGCCGTAACATAGAATTATGAGCCTTAACTATGTCGAAACATCTTTCCATTATAACAAACAAAAAAATATTTCTTCAATTTTTCGTTTTCATAGTAATCCAGCGTGTCTTTTATTTTGCTAAATTCTTAAAGATACGTTTTCACCGGACTTTTAAATCATGGAAGATATTCTTGGAATTAAATTGTCATGGAATAAAGACTCGGGCAAATATCTCAGTTTGAAAGTGGAGTTGCATTTAGAAGTGACTCATGGATTCCTAAAGTACGTTTTTACATATGACCGCATTTGGTTACTTTATGAAAAAAAGAATTACATTCGACAATGTAAATTATGTTAGAACTAGTTAGATATGTTAGAAAAGAAAGATACGTTTTAAAAAACCTCTTCACGATTCTTCACCTCTTAACTTAGAGGTAACCTTAATTATGCCTGTTTACTAAAGTTAATTACTTGCATAAGTTAACTTGATTTTTAAATCTTCCACATTTTAAATTTACCTAACCACATTATCCAGATTTCCATTCACTATTATTCTCCGGCCACCTTAATCCCATCACATTCCGATTAGGCCGTCATTTCGCCGATTTCCTCTGACAGGGCTCTGTGATGGTCTACGCCGGTCACCGCGTTATCGAGCCCTGCATATTTTATTCCTGTCGGGGGTCGCGTCGCTGACGTGGCACGCCCAGTTCAATTTCCAGCGCCGAGTATAGCCGGTCAATTAATCCAAATATTCGTCTAAATGTGTGTTTTTGATTAAACGACCCTCGGGCGGGCTCAAATCGTCATCCCCATAAAGATTAATCACTCAGAAGATAGCAATCAAACTTGCGCGCAACGATCGACACAAAGATCAAAGCGAAAACGCAAACGCGCAAACAAAGTGGCAGAAATAATTAGCATTGTTATCGTAACGCACGTTAGAGCCCCGAATAATATCTGCGGAACGATCGGTGTTGCGAAGCGCCGCCTTGATTTCTAATTGGTTAGATGTATCGCGGATATGGGTATCCTCTTAATTCACGAAGGGCGCGCCGAGAAGAAAAGATCTTTTACGGCGGCCTCCCGTCGTTTGTTCGCTCCCGCTGACGCGATGGAGGCGAAAGCTATTACGAAAGCGATACAATTGCGTCGCGGGGGTCCGCGCCGAACCCTCGGCGTTATTGCCGCGGAGCCGCCAAAAGTGAAATGATAACCGCCGTAATGATCTAAAGCGTGCAACGAGCCACGAGAGATTCCGTGGCGCGATAAGGCCCGCATCGCGGCATCTGCGAGGGGGCGCTGCAAAAAACAGGGGAGGAGGAGGGGTACCAGGAGGAGGCACGTGTAACCGACTGGTTGGGTATGCGGATTTCTCGCCGGAAAAAGGAATCCAAACACACGAACGCTAAAAGTGATATGCACGTTGCATTTGCCAGCGGTATTTACTTTCGAATACATCGAGCGTAGTGGATTTCCAGCAAAGGGGTTGCAGGGGTCGAACTGACCTATGCCAAAACCCGGTTGAGCCTTGCCGATTTTCCCCGCGGCTCCAAAATGTCCTTTTTTCGTCGACGTTTTACAAATGCAGACCCCACAATTAGTTCCAGCAATCTCGCTGTTACCCTGGTGGGATTAGATGGCTGGGGGATTCCCAAAGAATGGACGATATCGCGGACCTCTAATTTTTGTCGAAGTTCGCAGTTTAGGCGGAGTTGTTCCGCAATTCCGTTCGCCTTTTGCGGCTCGTCTCGAGAAATACGCCGGCGCACTTATCCAAACATTATCCCGGATTATTTGCGCGAGTCCCTTACATGGTGTTGTTTGCCCCCGAGAGTGTTCTCGGAGTTATTATCATAAGCAACTTTCCCAAACAGCGCGATAAATCTATTACCCCCGTGGTATCGTTTTCGGCACGGAACATTGATCACGGAGATCAGACAATGAGGGTGCGAAATTGCCGGGCAAGCCGCATTGTGCTCATTACGATTGGCGAGTGCGATTTTTCGTGTTCTCATATTGATACACTCGTAGGAGCACGACCCGTCATCGATATAGGTCATTAGAGACGACGGAGGGTGGCTAACGCCGCGTCGCCTTCGTCATTAATTATTAGACCAGAAGTGGCGGAGATGTCGAACAATATGCCAATGATTTTCTAGTAGGCACCGTGACTCTTTTAAACTCGAGTGTGCGAAGAATCGCGCATTAGTCACAGACCATTTTACCACCAGGCGTGACATGCACGCTTTTTGTGATCGTTAATTCAAGCACCCTGCCCCTCTTTGTATCATCCTCCGCGTTGTCTCTACCGCTACGAGTTACCCTTTGCTTTCCCGCGCATTTCGAAATCCAGCATGGCCGCGAGGTCACGTGGCGCAATAGGGGTCTCTTATAATGAATTCACCGTACTCCCCTACACCGACGTTCACTCACTTGATCATTTATGCGATATTTAAATACTTAGCAACTAACTGTCCACGATCGTAAAGTTGCATATTAATCAAGAGGAGCAACATTTACGTGCCCATAAGCATGTTATTCCTTGAGATGCAATTACATTTTTTGAATAATTCAGGGTTAAACCAGTAATGGAGGTAAACACCATATTAACATAAGTTAGGTTATAATTATTAGGTTCAGTCACCTTCAGACTCTACGTGTAAATGTATCACCATAAGGCGGTGAAATACCCACAATCTCACTTTTGAGAACTCCCTCCCTTCGCATATCTTGGGACTTTTGTAGCTTTGTGTGATTCGAGGACAATGAAGTAATTCATGATTGAAGCTCGAAATCTAAACATATACGAATGCCTTTGAGGTAATCTCCCCATCTGCGCGCTAATCGATTCTTGCAATGTCGGAAATGAAGCTTCGGTCGTCGAAGCTCATTGGGCGAACGGGTTGGTGCGTTATCACACAGACTGCGACTTCCGGTTACTTTTGGAATAATTATAAACGGTCTTATGCAAAATAACAATAATGGCGCGTGCTCCAAACGCCCGGGGGTATGTCGTTTGACATCAAAGTAGCGCCCCTGCCGGCATGCAACGGGGCACGACTAATGAGATTCACTTTACAGTTTACCCTCGCAATGCGTAGGTACTCCGATGCGCAGAAAAGACTCTTTGCTGCCGGCGCGCACCACACTTCGATCATTTCGAACGTTTCAACGGCGTTTGATATACTATATACATAATGTAGTCCCACCATTACGTTTTGATCGCGTCGTCCTCTTGTCCTTTTCTTTGACTTAGCTTCCTGTTTCTGCGTGGCTTTCATCTTTTCGCTTTGTTCAAATAAAAAGTAAGGTACACCGATGATAAGCAACAGATGCCATCTCAGCGTAACGATTTTCCGCATCTGCGTATACGGATAAATGAGCGTTCACGCGGTAGACACCGACGCAGAGGTATCGCAGGTCTTTTTTCGATTCATTAAGATTTGTCTAGATGTCTGGATAAAACGCCTGAAAGGGCTGCGCTTTAGCGGATGTATTCATTAAAGGGTTCCGTGCGGTTATGCAAAATTCAGAACTCGGGCGAAGGATTCATTCTTTGGGAGATCTTTGCATAGATACATGGCATTCACAGTTTTTATCTCGTACTTTAATCGCGCTTTATCTCTTGACAGTCCTTTCTTAGCAGCGTCGCTAATGAGTAGCTGCGTGGTGTCAACCTGCATATCATGTCCAATGAAAGCACTTTGCAACCACATTTAAATGGATGGAGTCAAAATATTTTAGGGTCTGGCGAGAACTTAAAATGGGGCAAGTGTGCGATTCCCATACATTAATTTCTCGAGCAAAGTGTTAACTTCTTTGATGTATATCTAGATTTAAACATCAGGTGCATTGTGTAAAGAAAATCGTTTGAAAACAAATTGTCCGGAAACTGTAACAATCTTAAACGTGTTAATTCTTTAGATATTTGAAATGGTTGGTAGATGTGTATCCAACATATTTAAACAAAGATTAATTTTATTTCTGCGCATAGAAAAGTTAAATATTTCGATCGCTTTTCGTCAGCCCGGAGCCATACTGGATAACGACATTGCGGTCGTCAGAGTAGTCACGTGCAACACGATCAGTGTACTCCTCATGACTAAATCTGTCTTGTACTTGCTGGTCAGATCTCGATGCTCTGAGCGCTCTGTTCCAAGTATATTCGTTTTGCTGAAATACAAGGTTGGTGTTCTCAACATGGGGTATATCTGGCTGAGGATGTTACATTGACGAACCATAAACTCGAATATCTTTCTTCATGATACTGTTTTTAGACCTATTCGATAGTTCAATATAGAAAATGTCTGCAAAAACTGTAACAAGCTGTCTTCGTCTATAACATTGAGATTAAAAGAACGATAAAAATCTACATAGCTTCATTTCTGAGCACATGCGCTCAAAATAGAATATTTATACCTTCTACAAGTTCTACGAGTTTCAGATTCGGCTTTTTCTACCTTAACGTATCGTTATTCAAATGTGATCTTCCAAAGTATTACTTTCAGTTCATTAGTGAGGAAGTTTTAAAGTAAAGCAACGCATTGTTTGAAAAAAACGTTCAAGGTTCATTTTACAAATCGTATTTCCGCTTCTGGTGCTCGCTTTACTTGGTCCCATTATAAAATCAACCCCTAGGTACAAGTATAATATTTATGGGTGTCTTCCGCTCAATTAGGGGGTCCTAACACATCGAGAAGGGTGAACTCTTCGACGCGGCTGTCGATACTCGAAAATTTATAGCAAATAACACAAGAAGAAAGCACGATAAAATAAAACCACATGGAACACGATTTTCACATATGTTTACCTACCAGCAATTCGCATTCTAACGCAGACTGGTGGCAAAACATATAATTAACTTTTGACTGCCAAAGAAGCATTACTCCTCAAAAATGCTTCCAAATGCTTTAATATAACTCATCCGCAGGCATAAATTAAAACCGATTGATTTCATATCACTACATTAAATCGCGAAACCTTATAAGTTCGTTTCGCACGTACGCCATTTCATCACCCAAAATAAATTGGAAAACTGATATTTTCCGCGTCCACTGAACTGCGATGCACGCGAACATCATCCATTTATAGACACCGTCGAGAACGCTTAATTTTTAATCAAAATAAATATTGCAATCAACAGCCAAATACGCTTTAAAACACTCAATAATCCCCTCTCATTTTCGCATCAAACGCGCGCTTATCCCGCGAAAATCTGAACTCATTATTCGGTACCAAGAAATGTAAAATACACTCCATCGGAATCGTGCCACGCGTTTATGAAGACTTTAAGATAGTTTATCGCTGATAAGACTGCGCGTAATAACACGTTTTGATTTTTGCCACTAAAACCGAGCTTTTCCCCGCGAGCTGTTCGTTTGGTATCTGGATCGTTTTGCTCGCACACTAGCGCCATCGAATCACTTTACATGGTGCGCGCCATAACAATAAATAACGCGCCGTTGCGCTCCCGTTTGATGCACGGCAATAATTATTTTGAGTAACGCCTAAAAGGAGCAACGCCTTTTACAGTCGCCATTATCGGCTCTTTACCGCGACGTCTAATTATAAAACCGAAATATGGCGCATATGAACGATCTGTTTGCGACTCGCCGGTTGTATATTCGCGCATTGTATCGATCGTAATGCGATAAGATATCGCGGAGCGACTTTTATTAATGCCTTACGAGCTACCGGACCGTTGCGACCGCGGCTTCTAAAGTGCAACTGTAACGGGAATATAATGGTGTCTCTCGCGCGGCCACGACGTCGGGGGAGTGATAAAAAGGCGTCGTAAAAATTGTCAAACGCCCCTGGCACTGAATCACCAAATAGAAACGTCCGGCTAACGAGGTGAAAGAAGCGCGTAAACAAGCCGAGTGGCGGTATAAGCATAGGCGGACTATTAAACGGACGCAGCGCTCGTCTAAAGACACCGGGGAACAACGAAAAATGTTATCCGAACGACGTAATACGTTCGAGGAACATTGTCGATTCGGAAAAGTTATGGGACATGTGTGCCTCGCGAGGATCAACTTTACGAGCAGCGACTAATTATTGCGTTCGACGTTCACGTTTCACGATTTTAAAAAGGTTTATTGTTTCTGGCGAGAATCGCGCGGGTTAAGGTAAGGGAGGAGATGGAGAGATATTGGGAGCGAGGCGCTGCTTGATTGGTTACACTGCTTGCACCGTAAACTCATTTTAAATTATGTATCGTAAAAATGACGTTTAAAAATAGAATTAAAAGTTTTAATATTGTGACTCGAGGCAGTTTATTGCATTAACGGAAAATGGTACCTGTACACTCTTAAAAATCTACAGGTTATGTTGAAGAGACTGTAATTTTGTGAAAATTCGTTTTATCTTAATATAATTTAATTTTATGTTGAAAGAATTTATTTTAAACTGAATAGATAGTAGTTTTGCATTAAAACTATTCCTTTTATTATGAAAGGACTTCCTTTTATACAAAATTTAAGCGGAAAATCTTTTCATAATAAAAGGATTCCGTTCACGATAAATAGACTGTTTTAAGTGTGTATGCAATTTGTTGTATAAAAGCGATGTCTGAAAACGATGTTATTAAAAAAATCTTCGGTCAATGTTTAAATCTGCAAAATAATTTTATTATTTCAGTATTTTTAATTAATAAATGAAAGAACACTTTTATGTGGGACCGGAACCCAATTTTTCGCATCTTCAAAAAGTAGAAAATTTTTTGCATATCAACACCACATATAAAAGTCTATTCGTATATAAACGTGCATTTATCTCCGTAGTCACAGCTTCTATTGCCTTTCCATCTGGACTGTCGTTATATTTTTTATTCCATCGCGGCAATACACTCGGTAAATAGGTCTCTTTCTATCCCTTTTTTCTCTTTTCTCTATCGCTCTCGCCAATAATGCAAGCCAGACGTGCGTTTCCGTACACCTGACAATACCATCACCGTGTCTCGACTGAATCGTAAAACCGTGTTTTATTCGAACGACGAGTGCTGGAAAAATCGCTGAGTAAACATCGATCTTCTAACCGATGTAGCACTGCGGAAAAATATTGAATAACGCAGAATCGGTATTATCCAAAATTATACGCATCGCTTAAATTCAGAAACAATTACCTTGGCAAAAACGATGCACAGTATCAAAATAGAAATAGACATATAATTACGAATTTTTGTTAAAAAATGTATTTTTGTAGACAGTTGAACTATTTTTTAATATTAAACAAAATAATTGTAAACAAAAATATAAAAAATAGGTCCCACCGAGATTTGAACTCGGATCGCTGGATTCAGAGTCCAGAGTGCTAACCATTACACCATGGGACCTCGGTGAGAGACGAACGGTAAAATCCGGAGACTAGGTTTAATAAAACTTTCTCTCGGTCTGCAGATAGAATGAAGGATGCCAAGTCACTCAGAATACAATCACGTTACGCAAATAGATATTATGTTTGTTTTCCTGCAGTGTTCCAATAATTCGGGTAGATATATGTCGGATTAATCACAATGTATATGAAAATGATGTTTATTCGTGTACTCAGTCATCGCTATTATAAGTTATTTATGACTTATGATTTTTATTCATCCGCTTAAAAATCTGATAAATTATTAATAATATACATTTCATAAATCAATAATTATATTAAGTATTATAATCTGATACTTTTTTCAATATCAAAGCATAAATTAAAAATATACTGGTGGCGGTGATAATAATGAGACCATTACACGTCGTTTTAAATTAAAAATGATATGTCGAAGTAACTTACTTCGTATTTATTTAATAAAAGCTCGCTAATATGACTCATCATTACATATTCAGTTAAAATATTTCAAGATTAATAATGTTTCGTTGTTTAAGTTTCACTATCTAAATGCAGTATTTCGAATCGTGTATTGAACTGCAATTTATGCAGTTGTAAAAAATATGTGAAATAATAATGATAATTAATTAAATTTTGTTATAATTTGATATTTCAAATGAAACTTCAGTAATTACCCCTAACCGTTGTGAATAACACATATGAGATAAGTAATCATAAGTAACATAATGTTTTAATAGTATTCGTTACTATTTTATACTTACTCTGAAAAGTAAACAAATTTGTAAACAAGTAGAAAGACTGAATAATTTTCAGCCATTAACCTTTAGAGAACGGAGCGTTTTTAGGCGACTTTTTTATTTTACATTATAGAACTTTTTAATGGTAGAGGTTAATTGACAAAATTAGAAATATAAATTATTTTCAACGTTACTTGCCCGCAAATTCAATGTACTGTATGCAAATGATTTTAGGAAACATACTTATGATAATATAATAAAAAGTAGAACAAAAATAAGGTCCCACCGAGATTTGAACTCGGATCGCTGGATTCAAAGTCCAGAGTGCTAACCATTACACCATGGGACCAGTTTGAAGAAACAACCTTAACAACGGTAGACAGAATAATTGCTGAAATTGTATGTTAAAAATCACCCAGAAAATGGGTTAATGTATCAACGTTACAGTAACTACATGCGAATTCACTAAATAATGTGAACACAATATTTGTAAACCTAATAGAATGTTGGTAAATATTGTACTCGTGTCTTGCTCAAATGTTTATGTTTTGAAGAATCTGTTCTCATAATATTTACTAATCGAATAGATTTTTCACTTTAAATTAAAAAAACATAATAGAAAATACAAAATGATATTTAAAGGTAATTCATTATTTTACATATGTTGTTTAGGCAGTAAAAATTAACAAAAAAAGGTCCCACCGAGATTTGAACTCGGATCGCTGGATTCAAAGTCCAGAGTGCTAACCATTACACCATGGGACCGCGTTAACAATAACAATTAATAACGTCAGTTTGAAAGTTTAATACCGACTTTTAATGAATACCTTATCGTTATCAGTATGCTGATTCATGAAAATTAATAGTACATTATGTAAGAAGTTGTTGATTTCCATTTCAAACGTTCAATTATATTATTTTTAATAAGATAAGTAGAATTTCAGCTTTGCAATCTATTAATAATATCTATTCACAAAAAAATATCATAAACTCAAACTGATGAAATGAACTAAACAATACAGTCATTATTTGTTAAAATCCTTTTCTCTTATTAATTCAACTTCTTAATTATTAAAACAAAATTTTGAACTTTACTGCTGCTCGAACACAATAAACAATAGAAAAAACATTAATAAAAATATAGGTTCC
>JABFPB010004824.1:0-14237 GCA_022817645.1 Ceratoteleas bidentatus
TTACGACGGAGCGGGAAGCCCACATTTCCGCCCGTCAGGGCGGGAATGTGGGTATTCCCGCCCGGAGTGAGGGAAACTATTTTATTTCATTTTACTGTGGACTGGGTATGTTTTCATTCTTGATTTTCAAATCTATGCAAGATCAAATATTTTATATTTTACTAATCAATTGCATCTTCACAGTTTACAATAGAATATCTAACTATCATAACTAGCTTTTCACTATTATAGTGTTATTTATTGTAGGTATTGTAGGAATTGTAGGTACTCAAAACGAATTTAGTAATTTTCGGTTTATTAAGCTCTCTAACTGCCTCGAGTAGCTAATGTTACA
Organism: Ceratoteleas bidentatus; assembly: GCA_022817645.1. NCBI lineage: Eukaryota > Metazoa > Arthropoda > Insecta > Hymenoptera > Scelionidae > Ceratoteleas > Ceratoteleas bidentatus. The sequence goes on from JABFPB010004824.1 coordinate 335, forward strand.
CAATGGATTTCCAACTTTGTAGGTAGGTGCTTTTGATGATGAAAAATTGAGAACGAAACGATCAAAATGACCGTAAAATAAACAAACCGCAGCATAATTTCCCGTTTTTAATTAACTGCGGCGCGCCGACCGAGCAGAATTTCGCGCGCCGTTTTGCAAGCGTTATCGATGTAAAACTACGGAAATGACGAATCTCGACTGGCGAATCAATTTTCATCTCATTACAGTAAAATATCGCAGCCTCGCGATACCGATTTGCATAATTCGCGTCAATTTCGCCGGCGAGTTGCACGACGCTTTGGACGGGGATTTCGCTCGACGTCGAGAAAATTGTACCGATTGATTGGGATTGCGCGAAAAATAACGCGTTTCAGGCAGCGGCTTTTGTGCGAGTGTACATAAAACAACAAGTACTCCGGCGGAAAATCGATGAGCCTTACATTGTTAAAAACGCAACGTAACGCCGATGTTATGAAGTAACAACGGAACTAAAATTTCTCTTCATAATGACCTTTCTGCAATCCATGTTTTTAAGAGAAACGTATTATTCTTTTAGGGAAATTATTGTGTTCGAATTTATTTTTTCATCAAAAGAAAATAGATTTTTCAGTTAACTGTAATTTCGTCAATTGGCAGTCTGACGGGAATATTTTTTTAAATCACATATTCGCTTACAACTGACGAAAAATTGGAACTCATTCACGATTCCTCTTTATATAAATGCGCGACATTTTTGCAAGTGCACAATCGCCCAGGCCATTTCGCACCATTTGTCTAAAATGCAATATTGACTAAGCGAGTGCTATTTTACGTTATTATTTGTTAGTCGATGGAGATGTGAAATCACTTTTTATCGGAACCCGAGATTCCGATTTATGAGAATTCAACTTTATGTAAATTTCATGTTATTTTTAAAGTAACGCGTTTTAAGTTTCAAATATATTGTTATTTGAAAGAAGCTGCACAACTTATTTCACATAGAACGCGTTTAAGTTTGGTGATTAAAAAAAAAGTTGATTTGAGTATGACTTTCAATGGTAAACACAAAAAGTAACAAAAAAGTCCATCTTACAAAGACATTAGCATTATTTCAGCTAACTTCGATCACATTCCTTATAGTAGTCAGATAACCCCATAATAACGTTAGATACTTTTATTTACCAATGAAAAGTACATCATTGTACATTGTTAAACACTTCGTGTTGAAAAAGTTTGAAGTGTGTTAGTTAAGATAAACAAGTTTTTAAAAAGTTAAAAAAGAATGAAGAAAAGACATTTTCATACGAAATTCGAGATGGGATACTTCCACTCCTATGACTGAAGAAACTGTGAAACCTCTGAATTTGATAAGGATTGGTGTATCTATTATTGTTTTTTCTTAAATTGTTTTTTCTTAAATGATTGTCGTGTATTTAGTTATCTCTACGTAATAATGTATTGCACTAAATATACTAGTATTCCCAAACGCCAAGAACTTCTTGTATATCACTTTAATTGAAAATTAACGAAACTTAAATAACAAACTACAAAGCAATCGAACAATTCCAAACAACAATAATCCCTCGAAACAATTCAATCGTCGTCGAAAACGTCGTGTTAAGTGGCGCCGTTAATGAGACCAACGAAATTCCTCGGCACGTTTCCTTTGTGACAGACGAGCCTTTCGAATCGTAACGCGCGCTCCCGTGTCTTCCGTAATTATTCCATGTGTATTTTGCTGTAAGCCGTGGCGTTCTCTGATACGCATCTTAACGGGCTCAAAGCGGCTGGGTTTCTGTAATATTAATTAGCCATGAAAGCTATTTGTCAAATGATAATACCCTGCGGCAATTTCAACAGAGCAAAAGTTGCACCCGAACAACGCGTCTGATAGCAGTGCTCCTGCGACGGAAAAAAAACGGCACGCGATTTTTAATCGCTGTTGAATAGCCAGTTCGCGGGACGGTCCTTGCAGAAATAAATACTGTGAAAAACTCGGAAAATCTCTGAAAAAGTCTGACAGTTCCAATTATTATAGATTTACAGAGATTTTCAGAGTTTTCCAGACTTAAATTACAGAGTCCGTAATTCTCTGAAAAACTCTGAAACTCTCTGAAACTCTCTGAAAATGTCTGAAAATGTCTGATAAATTCTGATACTACTATAAAAAAAACGTCACATTGATGTAAAGCTTTTGGATCACTCTTAAATGTATAACAACTTTGGTCAAGTGGTTATACACTCTAAAAAATATTTTAGAGTGTATAACCACATTTTTCAGAGAATTACTCTGTAATTCTGTAATTTAAGTCTGAAAAACTCTGAAAATCTCTGCAAATCTATCATAATTGGAACTGTCAGACTTTTCAGAAATGTTCAGAGTCATTTTCAGAGTTTTTCAGAGTGTTTCAGTATTTTTCAGAATAGTTTTCAGATTATTTCTACAAGGGGAAATAATCTGAAAACTATGATTAATCACAATAACGAAATAACATGCCTGGGTGACGTAACCCTGCTCGCCAGCGCTGGAACAATAATCGCGCGTGTTCGATTAATTTAATGATTATCAGCGTGCCATTAAATTAATTGTGTTTAACGAGCAACGAAAATCGTCGGGCAGTTTGACGAATAATGCAATTAAGTTAGGTGGATATCGCGTACTACCAACTTGACATTGTTTGCCAACGTGGCCAACTGGCGTTGGCAAATAAACAGTCGGCAATTTTCGCTTTCGATTCTTACGGTCAAATAACGGATGACGAGAATTAGTTTAGCACTATGTTGAGATTGGATGGTGTTGAGATTTTAGAAGGGGATTTAGTGGGTCTTTTAACTACCATTTGGAGTCAGTGTTTTGATTAGAATTTAATTGGCCAGACATTCATTCGATCAACCGATTGAAAACATCTGCAATTCCAGAAATTGCGCAGGTGAAAATATCTGGTAGGATATTGTTTTAATAGGATAAATGAAGAATTTACATTTTCTACTCAATACTCTCTCAGTGTTTTCTCAAATGGGAGTTGTACTAAATGAAGGTAATGTTTACTATTAATTACAATGAAACAGTTTACCTAGAGGAATGTTTATAATCGTTCAGTTATGAAGCAAGTGTTGAAATTGTCAATATTTATGTACGCCAATAAAGTGTAATAAATGGGTGATGTGACGACAAATGTTTTAATAGACATTGCAGTCTGAAGTCCAGATAGATATACTCAAATTTAATCGAGGAAATTACGTTGTATAAGCGTTAATGTTCGGATAGATTCGCTTGAATATGTCATGTAATTAACGGTAGAGGATTGGTGTAATGTCTATAGAATAACATGAACCAAAGAAATTGAAATTCAATACACGCTTTGTGCGGGTATTCAATTGCAATAAGGCAGTTCGATAGCATTAAATTTTCTACAGTATTTCTGGTTCGAATTGTATTTTTATAACACCACATTTTCATAGAAATGAAATTTGTCCAATCTGAATACTCTACTTCTCTGAATGTCTCTACAATCGAAAATGGGAGATATCTTCAATCACTGCAAAGACTATGCATGATTATATGTCAGAATTAAGATACTTAGAGTATTATTTTAAGACTCCACTCGCCTTACTCCCTATCTCATTGGTATGGAGCTTAATTAATATGTTTTTCTCCCAATTTTTAAAACACTCTGAAGCATTTTAAAAATTGGGACAAAAACCTATTAATTAAGACGATATTTTTTACAATGAATGAAATTGTAACTGACGATGTGACTATCGACTATACTAATTTTTTGTCATTTCTGCCTTTTTCCAAACTAAAGTCTGAAATTAATAGAAGCACCTTCAATGAGTTGAACTGTTGTTGGACTGATCGCGCTGAACGTATTTACTACCTTCGTGTTACATAAATTTAATAATTTATTAGTTTCAAGTAAATTCACTTTACCATAACTAAACAATTTGAAATGGTATCAAATTAAAGTTTTATTTGGCAAAAAAAATCTATAGAAAATAAATATATGTTTGTAGCCAATAAATGTAGTTCCATACATCAAATAAGGGATAATTAGTTCCAAATAAATCTTCATTCAGCACAACTAAATTTTGCAAATAAATGTATATATTTCATACAACTAATTACTTTTCTGGGTGCACGATCCTTAACTCTAAACGCCACCGCCATACAAATAAAAACGTCCCGCACCGCATAAACAATAACGGCATTTGGCATCCGCGACAATTTCATGCGCGATATTCATTGCATTGGAAGCCACGCAGATGGTGCCGTTCGAACTGCCGTGGTGAATATTCGCCGGCGGAAGGCCACTTTTTCACCGACAATTTGTAGCGCTCGGGTTCGCAAAAATAGTTGTAACACGTACACCATAGTAAATGTATCGGTGAAACGCGTGATCGTACGCGTTACCCCGAGGCAGTAATTTTGCAGAGTGGAATACTTAGCGGCGGTTAAGCACAGATATCTATATTTAAGCGAATCCACGCGCTTAACGTCGACCGCCAACTGATACCACGTCGGGTGCGTAGCTTACGATATGACTACGGGATGTATAGATATTTATGCCGCCTATACATTCCGGCGCGAATACCGGCGAGACAATGGCAGGAGAAGGAGTATGGCGTGCTGCAGCGCGGCTAATGATTACGGCACTTGGTCTGAGAATGGACTACGGAATGGTCTGTTCCAATTTCGTATCGGGCGGCGCCTTAATTAGTACGGAACATCCGATACTTATTTGCTCAATATCGGCTCGAACTCGGCCAGATGACTGGTGATTTTGACGGTATCTCTGTTTATTTAAGACGCCATTGTTCCCAGTCGGAAGGAGAGAATTGGTGCAAATTTCTTTGCGAGTTTTTTTTCTGAATAAGTATGCATAACGGTGCGGATCAATGTGATAGATTAGCAAGTACAACGGAAAAGCAAACATCCTATTTTGAGAGATTTTGTCCGAAAAGAAAAAATGGCAAAGGTATCTTATTCGAGAATAGAACTGGTCGAAAAGATAGATTAAATGTCTTATCTGGTTACTTCAAAGGGATTGGCAAGTGAAAATGCTATTTTCGTCTTTTTAAAAAAAATCAGTGTATTTTTGTCGCTAATCGATTTTAGGGTTTTCTTTAATAATCTAGAAGAAAAAGTAATACAAAATTGATTGCTTACTATTTATGTATAAAAGTATGTTTAAAAAACTTGCTTTTTTCCTGGAATATTTTTTTATGTATGACATATATAATCTGTAGCAAGGTTCTCGGTCAACTGTATTGTTTGGTGAAACTAATAGAAACGAAATAAGTATAAACAATTTTTTTCTAAGGATAGCAACATCGAATGCAATTCGATGAAATTTTTTTCATAAGAAGACTTCCTATGAAAATATTTCCCAAGGAATTACATTGAAAGATTGGTTTTTTATTTTTAAATTCGATTTTTAAAATACGATTATATATCATTTAGAAATGAAATTCAATTATACAGAATGTAACATAATATTACGTGTCGTTTGAAAACTAGAGCAACGTTAAATACGCGCTTGCGGCTGCCAGCGTGCGCTGGTTGGATTCAATTCACGACGTATTTAATTGTCATTTCTTTGATAAATTTCACCTGACCTTTAAATTGTTTGCTTCAACATTTTTATCACCGCGTAATAAATTTCTGTAACAGAATGGAGAGAAATTTCGATTGTGCTAAATGAAATGTCATATTAATCTTTTGCCTTTGCATCTCATTTTACTAGCTTCTCTTGAATACAATTCTGAATACATCATTTTACTACTTCCGAAAAAATATAAGATATTTTTTCGTATAGCGAAATAAAAAAAAACACTGATTATTCTATTTTTTAACATTAATTTTAATGTCGAAAGGAGAGTAAGAAACAAACTGGAATATTGTAACACCGGTTCAAGTGTTCAGATTACAATATGTTAAATGTAATCATCATCCAGCGAACATAGATCCCGTCATAACAACACTAATTACCAACTTTGCTCGCCCAGTTTTAGCTGCGCGTGACGTCAGTGGATATATTTTTTATCTTCTTGAGAAAAGTTGTCATTAAATTGTTTTCATACGAAGTGCACCGTGACATTAAATTTAGCGCCTCGCAAACAAAACGGGAACACGATAATTTGGTTGGTGCGAATTATTCGCGAAAGAAATTCAGGTGTTCTTTATAGCCTTTGACGCAAGTTATCAGTACGGTTGTTAATTCAACGAAAATAACCTCGACAGGTCTGATGTGCACGTTGACACAGCGCAGTTTTGGTTCGCCTTTAAATTTAATAATCTCGCGTAATAAATAAATCTAGGTTACCGTTCGCCGAACGTCTCGTGTACATTGCTTTTAATCAAAATTCGACACGTTCTGCCGAATACGCGGATGAATATGAGCTGCACAGGTTGCTGCAAAAGAAAAGCTAAGCATACGTGATGACAATATTTCTGCGGAATCGTTTCGCGGTACAATTTATGACTTTGATAGAAATGTCGAAAAACGCTGCACAATAAATCAATACTCCGGTTCAATTACTTTTTTTGTCGAGCCAACAGTCTTCCAATACCTTTGTCCGACTTGGAATTGCGATTCAATAATTTATTTATAAGACATTAATGATTTGAATCTTCCCCACCGGTTGTCTTTAGATTGCTTTCATTTAAATGCCTAAACCGACAGTGTCCCTAAATACGAAGCTAAACCATTAATTATCTTAGGATATACTCTTCGTTTTCTCCGGATTCATTTTACGTCGCGTCATAATTAATGTTAATGAAAAACATACAAATTGTATCTTCAATTGAAAAAATTATCTCCTCAGTTGCGCATGTAAATTCGCCTTCACTTAGACCGTTGAAGGTTTTGTTGAATTTTAATCCGCTTTGCCTCCTCGAACGCCCGAGCTCGCTATTAAATAAACAAATAAACCATGCTAAGTAAAACCTCTCGTAAAACCGCGCATACTTTATTCTATTAATTACAAACTCCCTAATGCAATCGTGCATTATGAACGTTACGTTGCCGACCGGCTGATATTACTTTTCGCCGCGCAATGCGCACATCCGGGGCAGCCGAGTCGCATTATAAATATATTTACAATACCTTGTTTCCATTGTTCGTGCATTAATGAGATATGTTGCGCGCGGCGGGATGCGAATGATGCCCTAGATTGTAAACAGCCGGGCCGTGTTCCACGCACGTAAACACCGTATCACGTCGTCTCGGTATGAATACGCCGCTACCAAGTCGCACTTTGCATTGATACGTGAAGATTATAACACAGAATAAAGTGTCACGTCTGCCAGGCGCATTTGCAACCGAGGCGAAGTGATGAAAAAAAAAACTCTCAATTGGCCCTGGCAAATCCGATTTCTTTGTGGAAAAATGAGAATGGACGACAGATATACAGTGCCTTGGGAATGAAGTTTACGGTTCCAAAACTAAATTGATTTTAGATTTCGTAAATCATATTTTAACTATTTCTTGGACGATATGAAACTGAATGCTTCAAATTTCATTGGTTTATAATTTTGTTAAGTAGATTAGGTGATTACATGGTCGAACACAAATTAGATTAGGTCAATATATGGTTGAACACTGTTTCTTGGACGTAAGTCACGTAAGGACGTAAGGACAAGAAGTAAAAGAAATATATTAGGTCAATATATGGTTGAAAAATAAGTAGATCAGGTCAATATATGGTAGAAACAGTAGATCAGGTCAATATACGGTCAAACTGTAAGCAGATCAGATCAATGTACGATGCAACAGTAAGTCGATCAGCAATGTTTAGAATATAATACTAAGTAGAACAATTTTATTTTTAAAATTTTATTTTTACATTGTTTTATTTTTAAACACATTTGTCCTCGATTTTAAAACACTTTTATGCGTTTTGTATGCTTCCATGTTAAATCTTATGAAAACGCTTAAACTGTTTTAATTAAAAACATTTCTTCGTAAAACATATACGTGTTTTACCATATACAGTCTATAACCTACAACGAGTTTAGCCGTTTTACTTTAAAACACTTATAAAACGCGTCGTTTTTGCAGTGCATATCTCCCTGTATTCATAGACGTGTACCACAAGTGGTACAGGTCTGTATGGTCAGGCCGGAAGTAGAATGGACCAATTGAAGTTGGTTATCGTATGGTCATACCGGAAGTAGAATGGGACTAGTAGAGTAGGACTATATATGGTCAGATCGGATGCAGTATGGTTCATGTGGAGTAAGTACGTATATGGTTAGAACGGAAGGAGATTAAGTCAATTGGAGTAGGTCTATATGTGGTCAGACCAGATGTAGAACGAGCCAATTTGAGTAGGTCTATACATGGTCACACCAGATGTAGAATGGGGCAAGTAGAACAGGTCTAAGTACGGTCAGATGAGAAGTAAAATAAAGTAAGTCATGCTGACTTTATAATGAATTCTATATAAACACATTTTTGATCCGTGTAAAGGATTCTTATCAATGACATGTTTTATATTGCTATGCTACATACTCATTGACACATTATTTCAATATGAAACTCATAAACTTGAAAAAATCGATTCTATCCCCGTAAATTTAGATTTCACACTACGACGTGTCTCTCGAAGTTGTTTCGAAAAACATAATGAATTTATGAAACGCAGCAACGACAGGTGTTCCGCACTTCCTGCTCTCCCACGGTTGCATTTGCATCCCGACTGTCGTTTGGCGAGTTTTTGCACGCGCGCGAAACAAAAGTAACAAATCCAACGCGAGCGCCGTTTACGAGCGACGGCGACGGAGATCGTTGGAAAGAGGTTAGAAAAATTTCGACGAGCAGTTACTGTACGTCTGTCGTTCCGCCGAATGTTTTTGCAGAATCGTTTGCCGTGTTCATTAAGGTCACGTACGTCGTTAACGTAAATCATTGTAATCGTAAATCGCTCGGCAGACATTTCGAATCCGCGGACTCCTCGAGACTGAGCGGCGCGGAAGAATTCGGGACGCCTTTCCGCGGCTTGCCGGCGTTATTACAATAAACGCAAGATAACGACTATCCAACTTTCAAAGTGATTTATAAAGCCCGCGCCAAGTCGGCCATGTTCGCGGCGCGAGATCAAAAGATGAAATATTCGATAAAGCACAAAGGGGACTTTGCGCGCAGCGCCGCGCTTTTTGCGCCTGAATGTCCCTTGAAGTGAGACGGTCGGGAAATGAGGGACGATCCACTGAGGTTAGGACAGACAAAGGTGCGAATGCAAAAATTCGGGGAGAAAAGTTCACACCGTTCGAAAGTGGGGACGACTTGATCCTCGCGAAAGGATGATTCGCGGGTGAGAAAAAAATTGGTGAACTTGCGAGGTGAGAGTAGGTGGCGCTAATGGTCGTTCGGTGGTATGGCAGAAAAAGAGTCGTTTGATTATTGGAACATCGCTGTTAAAATGTTCTGTTTGAGAGAATGAGCAAATCTTTTTGAAGGAGTTTTGATTGGGTCGAAAAAAATTGCATTCAGATGATAGCACATTATAAATTCAATGCAAAGGCATTTATATTACATAAAATCGACACTTCTGCTGCAAAGGAAATTATTTTCACTTATTGCAATTTCTGTATTGATAGAAAGGCATTTAATATTTTAGTTCATATCAAATTCATGCATTATAAAACTATTACATATTTGTTTTAAGTTTTAATTTTTATTTCAAATAACATTCTCAATGTCTTAAAAAGTTTTTTGAGAAACTGATTGGAGTTTTGTTTCAATGCAAATGACTTATAGAAGGTTGTTGAAAGTGAATTTGCTTTGACACAATACGAAGCTTTTCACTCAATGAATCGTTTTTAGGAGTAATGTTTGACAAATCTGAGGGGTGTTTGAAAATAAACGAAAATTATTTAGTAACGGTATGGGTTTCGATTAAAATTGAAAATGAATCGGAAAATGAAACGAACTGGCGCGGACTGTATTTAAGCGTGACAAGTATTTACGCATCATCTGTTCCAAGTACAAATGCAGCGCTCGGTTTCGCGGGTCAGATTTGATATTACGAATTCTCAAAGAGCCTTGATGTGGCCGTCAGTGGAGCGTTCGGTCGGCTTTGATTGTCGGGTCGTCAAATCATATTGGCTCGCGGAATTATTCCTGCTGAAATTCAATCTCGCCCGTTCAAGTGATTTACAGTGTGGAACTCGGGCCAAGTTACAAGATCGCTGATACTTATTAATTCATTAGAAGTTTAACTAGTTTTCAACTCCAAGTCAATTCCGCCGTTTTATTTACAGTTCGTCGCGATGTTTATTCGACGCCGAACAATTACCAAATTGACTTCCGCGTGGGAAAAACTGAACCTCGCGAATGATGCGATTCAGTTATGTTCGGTTCAAACAACCGAATTATCTTATAGACTAACTCATGAACAAATAAAAAAATGGCAGTTTCGGCGTTAACCGAGTTTCAACTAACGACTGCCCAGATTGCAAACGAAGTTTATTTTATTTGTAAATGAATCCTCTTACGCGCAATCTCCTTGACGTTACGCACAAATATATATCCCGGCCAATTTGCCCATTACTTTGTTCCGCGCGATCGATTAGGACGCTAAAAAAGTCGCGTTCGATTTTTATTTACTTTTTATTCGTCGCGGTTATGAGACCGGCTGTTGTTGTTCAATTTGTGGGTATCGATTGGACGTGACGTGTAATATTTCTCCGCAATTTACGCTAATTACTTGGCGAGTGCTTTTCGGGGCGGCGTCAATTTGTTTGTATCGCTCGAACGCGCGGCATTTTACGCGACGCCACTTGCTGTATTTTCGCTGTGGCGTCAGCAGATGTTCGTCGTCCGATTTCGTGAGATTTATACGCGTAATTTCGCGCGGATCACTCGCGCCGCTGACACGGTTTGCCGTGTCGCGTGAAATTTAGATAAATACGCGGAACGCACATATTTACGGCCTGCGATCCGACGGAATCCCCCTATTGATCCCGCGAATTTAATATTCCCGTTCGCCGAATTATACGCGGATTAAGTTCGCGCGTTCAAATAGCGACGCCCGGTCGAATCGAATTCCGCATTTTTTATGGCTTTCCTTTTCGCCGGAACAAAGACCAAAATTGGATCGCGACCCCGAGAATCGGCACGGGCGCGAAATTTGAATTGCGAATCTTCTTAGATTATAAAAAATATTATAAATTTACAGTGCTCTTTAAAGTATATTTCATTGAATACAAAGTTTAAAAAGGTAAGCATATATACTTTAATTTACACCGACTGAAAATTGTTAGTGTTGAACTTACAGTTTCAATGTATTCTCAATTGTGAAATTTAATTTTCAATATAAAATTACACGCAAACTGTAAAATAATATTGCTTTGTTAATTTTTCAACTGATAAAATAAGTGCAAGATAATTTTCGAAACAAATGTATTGCAAAATGCAAGGCAAACTTTGTAGGGGTGGATTCTAACCTCAAACGTCCGTTCGCAATTATAAAAAATACTTTGGAAAGAAGTTTTGTTTTCCTTCAAATAGAAGTGCGACGCATAACACATTTCGATATTTCGACAAATAATAACTAGAACGCATTTGATTTGAAGTTATAACGCTTTTGTGACATTTACAGTGCGTACTGTAACTTTGATGCAGTCGGATTGTAATATCACAATTCTCTCCTTTAAAATTCAAGTGTATCTACTTGCAACTGGCGTCAGGTATTCATACTTGAATTTGACAGAACTTTTTTTACATTGTATTGCATTCGCCGTTTTGATGGAAAAATAACGCACATTTACATGTAAAACTGCGAAACGCAACGCGCTATTTGAATGTAAAACTTGAGGCAAATAAATTAATGCGCCGGCATCAATGAATAATTTCGCCGACACCGCGATCGGCGAAATAATTTCCCATTTAAATTTAAATCTTAATTGCGCCCGCGGTCTCGAAGCGCCGTCTTTCGCTCGGATTAGAAACAGGATTCAGAGCCCTTTATCTCGACGCGCGAGAGTTAATTGAGGCGCGTTTGTGATCGCCGGGTTCTTTGCGATTTATCAATGAAGACGGCCGGCTAATTAGCCGGACTTCGACGGGTCGCTTATCCGAAGGCGCTAGCGAAATAAATTTTATTTCAATCGGAAAATGCACTCAACGGTTGCCGTTATGCGTCGGAAATTGCTGCGACAAAATTTTCACGCAAATCCGCCATTTGCATAAACCACCGAAATGGGAATAAAAAGTGCCCGAGCGAGGGAAATATAAAAATTAATTAATCCGTGGCTAATTAAAAATCTTCGTTCGAATAAGGGAGGCTCGTTTTAAGACGCGTTACACGTTCGCAGTGCAACTGTTAAATTCGCATTTGCGGGGCTGAAAAAAAATCGTGCTTTGGGGGTGCGTTGCTGACGTGAATTTGAGGAGACGAATGCAATGAATTTCGCGACAGGCTGGTTTTGCGTGAAATCACATCCATGTGCGACACTGACCAATTATGCAAGATGAATCACTCGTAATTGCGTGGAGTCGTAACTTCGTCTGGCCGAAACGGACGCAAAATAACGAGTGATAAAAGCAAATTGTTTTCGAAAGCCATGCATGTAATTGTTTTGGTATTTTTTACTAAATACTTTTGTTTTTCTTGAAATTAGTTTTTAATTCATCGAGACAATGACAATTCTGATTAAAATATCAGAATTGGAAAAACTTAAATGCTAGATTTTTACTAAAAATAGACATGTTTGTACTATTTGTAAATATTTTAAAAAGATATTTAACATTTGTCAAGATCAATCAATTCTCAGGCAGTTGGAAAATGTTATGAAATACAACCAGCGACTTTTGTAGTAATTGATGGATGTGTTCGACATACTAAACTCAAATAAAATGATATTGGGAAATTCATAATAAACGTCCGAATTTGATTGTACTAGTTTATGAATTACTATAAATATATAATGAATTAACTTTATTTAAACTAATGATAAAATGTTATTGAATATTCAAATACAACGCTTTTGCCTTGTATTTATGCCAAATCTAAACTTTGTTTATGCAAAAATGATAGCTTACTTAATAATACATTTGGGTACTTTTTCCTGGTGAAATTGAGAAATATTAAACACATATTCGTATTTCGACAAAATTCCATGTTATTCACAGAAAAAGTAAAATTTTCACTGAATACACCTACCAAAATCTTTAACTTTAAAGTTATTTAGAAAATATACTTTCCAAAATATTTTTCAACGTGAGAAAATCGCGACTCAGAAACCACAAACCAAACAAACGGGCTGCCAGACAAATCGTTAGAATGACGCGAACAAAATTACTCGATTATGAAGCCGCCTACAAGTTTAATTTGACAAGCGTTTCATAATACGGCGCACTGCGTATTTCGAATTCAGTCTGCGCACAAATCTATGCGCGAAATAGCTTTGACGTTAATTGGGGTTGCGATTGTCCGTCGCGCATGCGGGTCGCATGATTCCTATGCGAACACAGGAGCTACAAATGTTACGTATGAGTACACATGTGAATTCTACGACGCGGCGACGCCTTCAGGCCTATCGTCGTTGCTTTACTTCGTTATGCACTTTCACGTTTCAAAGTACAAAGCCACTTCGTCCTAAGTGTATTTTTATCCCCCTCCCCCTGCGTATGCCACTCCCTGCTGCTTTCAACGTACACGTGGTGACATTGAAGATTTTACGTGTTAACTTGACTACATGCCGGAAAGCGATTAGTGGGTGTCGATGATATGAAAAATGGGGAGTGAGAGAATCGGTATAATTTCTTTCGCTAAGGTGATCCTGCACTCTTAAAACAATCTTTTCATCATGAAAGGAGTCGTTTCATAATGAAATGATTTTCCGTTCAATATATCGACAAAACAAAATCCTTTTGCAATAAAAGGAATAGTTTTAATACAAAACCACTATCTATTA
>JABFPB010004825.1:0-14226 GCA_022817645.1 Ceratoteleas bidentatus
CCCCGTAGTGTGTACGATATTTTCCCTTACGACGGAGCGGGAAGCCCACATTTCCGCCCGTCAGGGCGGGAATGTGGATATTTCCGCCCGGAGTGAGGGAAAATAAATTATAAGTTACCATTTCAAATTGTAAAGCTTTATCACTTGAAATACTGCAAAAATTGGGAAAAGTTAGGCGTCTTATTTAAGACACTTGGCGACTTATTTAAGGCGACTTACTTAAGTAAGATACTAAACGCCTTAAATAAGACACTGAGTGTCTTAATTAAGACGTTTAACGTTGCAGAATTTTTACAGTGAATGGTGACTTTTACCACTTCAGGGGTATTTCTTACCACGTAGTTTTCTGAGTGTATATTTTTACGAAAAACGTATATTGGAAATATATTAGACATATATTAGAAATATATTTGTATATATTAGAAATATATTTTGACTATATGTTTCTTTTTACTAGGGATATTTTAATGTTGTTAATATTATGGTTTGTTTAAGTAAAATATTTAAATAAGCTAAAAGAAAAAGTAATAAATGATTAATTACCTTAATTGTATAAATCAGCTTTTATGCTCCCATTTTAATTATAAATTTCAAACATGAAAGGCCAAAATAAAGGTTTAATAAAGAACATTTTCGTTTTATTTTTTCGCATATATGACTTTCACAAAGTTTGTTGAAGTTATTTTGAGACATCCTGTATAATATATTTTAATTTCATCAATTTCATGTAGGGCTCGGAATAATGCGGGTAATTCGGGTTAGAACCGTATGATAATTTCGTTATATCGTGTATGTACACCTACTAAACGTGTTAATTTTTCCGCCATTCAAACCCTTACATCTTATATAATCTAGAAGAGTCATTAAATATTAAAAAGTAAAAGAATTGTTTAAATAATATCGATACCCGTATTACCCGGGTACCCGTATAATACGGGTATTCCGAGCTTTAATTTCATGAGTTTTTGATATTACACATTTTCTATCTTAATAAGTACAAGTTAATCTTTTCAAGAACAAGTATGCTTACTTCGTGCGTCCATTTCCGTCGCGTCACGGACGGCAGACTGATATTTAATACATGGAGACCTCCTTTTCACTAGCTCCTCATCGATTGGTTTTATCCGAAGCGTAACGTGAAAATCGCCATTACACATTCATTGACACATTTCTCAAATCTCGTCAACATTAAGGATGAAATATTAACTCGTCCATTTTTCTACGAAATCCATATTGAATTTTGCAGGCAAAAAATCTTTCAGTTACGTGATCAAAATTATTTTATTATTACTATATTATCGTTATGTTATTGTTATATTACAAAAAAGGTTTCACCCGTCAAAGTAATAATTGTAGTCATGAGAAATGATCTTGTAGGAGTGATCTTGAAATCATTAAAGTCCCATACAATCGCCTTCTGTTGGAATTACTTCCATAGTGCATGCTTTGAGCAATTATTTTATTTTATGTATATTAACATTACATACATTTTTTTAAACGAACTTTTAAAAACTTCAAAGATTTTGAATAACTTAAGAGATTTTGAAATGCATTTCGGATCTGAATATTCGAAAATCACTGCCTTAGAAGAAAACTCCCACCCTTATATAAGGCGCTGAGATATCAAATGAGAAAAAAACTTGTTTTACAGGTAAAGGATACGGTTTTTAAGCGCATAAAAATGATACGATCGAAGAATAAAAAAAAATCGAAGAAAAAAAATTTGGGGAAAACCGAAACAATTAGAGTTCAGCGCAAGAACGCTACAGCTGAATTGTTCTGTGCAAAAAACGAATAAGAATTGTTGACGTTTTTGTCCGGAGCTTTTCGTACTTTCGATTTTGTCCCAACTTTGATAAGGCCGCATACTAAAAATCCTTTTATTTATGGATATCGATGATAATGGATATCGGTAAGAATATAAGTTTTAATATTCCATTTATTTTTAATTCGACTTAAAAAACGTAAGGTGAGACATTACATTGAAAAATTCACATTCAAAACTCTAGTATAGAATAAAAAACAACAATACATTATTACTTATGTTGTATATTAATGTGTTACTTTTAATTATTATGCTTGACAGAAGAAAACATTGATATTTATTAATTATTATACATATACATTTATCTAATACTCTACAAATGTGCAGTAATGTTTAGTATAATTCTCAAATGTTTATATAATAAACATTTGAGAGTTACTTTTAAGTTCCCTCGGTTTAGTTTTCAAGGAAGCTTATAAATTCCTTTTTCTCCGTGGTATTTGAAATTCTGTAAAATTAAATCATTTCATCTTACTGGCTTTCATTGGAAAATATATTGTAATTTTACTTTGCCTTTTCATGCTATCACGTTTAAAAGAATAAAATTGAATGCAGTGAAAGCTACCGTTTTTTATTTCAACAAGCTGCATTTTGTGAAAAGGAATCACGAAAATTTCGCGGAATCTTGACCGTTAAAAAGCTCATCGCCGGAACATGTAAGCGCTCTATTGAAAAAGACCGGAACTCTCTCGTTAGATCAACGCACTTTATTTCGGAATTAAAACTCGGACACAGATATTAAGTATAGTTGGGTAAGATGTTTTCAAAAAGGATGAAAAAACATAATAAGTGAATGTATTAATAGAGGTGTCCAGAAAAAAAATTAATATAAACTGTGATGTTTCGACGTTTACAGCCCTGGATAATTCGTCGAACGCTAACAATGAAACAAATTATTTAAACTAAAACTAATTGCATTTACAGTATAAATTAAATTGTGAGTTCCCGAATATTGGAAAAAAGAAATTTTAATAATTCCAACCAATTCTCGGCTTTCCAATTTTCCGATTGTCTGAAAGGTTCCAATTTTGGCACTGTTTCACTTTTAATTTTTGCGTTCTAGAATCCAGTTGATTGTCTGAAATCCTACTTTCCTTGTAAAAATAAACTGTCTGAAAACTGGAAAAGTGGATAAATAAATTGGAACAGTTTGACAAATGTCTAAAAAGGTCTGAAAAAGTAAAAAAATCCTAATTTTGACAGACATTCAATGGTTTTCAGAGTTTTTCCGACTGCGTTCATGGGACCTTGCACGCATCAGAGATATTAAAGTCTGGACTTTAAGAATTTTTCCAGACTTTTTCAAACATTTTCAGACTTTCTATTTCTACAAGGGCTATGGTCACAAGTGATATCCTACGCAATGTGACAATCTCACTGACCCTGGCATGCGCTGGATAAAGACAAGCATTGTAAAACAGCAAAGTACATCGATAAATACGGAAGCTGAAATAACGCTGCAGCCCAAGGACGAATGAAAATTGCTCTTCCATGACGCAAAAGACGCTAGAGAAGAAAGCCTTTACGTTCAGTGTTACTCTCGAGAGACTGTTCTTTTTGTGCATATCAATCGGCATCTCAACAACAGGATGGCATCAGGATGGCAACAAGCTGACTCTCAATCATGGTCCAGACGTTCCGGAAAGATCCGGAACGAAATAGACTATGAAAGTATCTTCACTTGTCTTTGTTTGAGTAACATACAAAACAAGAACCAATTATCTTTGTTTTACTTATACTTGCATAGCCTGTAAAGGAATCCTTTAGTTTAGCAAAATATTTTTAGTACTATGTTAAAATTGAAAATCAAAAAGACATTAACTTCGGTATTCCAGCACTGAACACCTTTAAGTCACAATCCCTGAGAATTTCAGGGATTGTGACTTATAAGGTTTCAGTTCAGGCTGAAATATGTTGCAAAAGGTAGCAATAGCTTACTTGGCTACGTTATAATTAGTAATAAATCCGCGATAATAAAAAATATCAAATACTATGGGATATATTTACTACTGACGAAAGCAAAAACTCAATGCTATAATAAATCCCGAATTAAACTTGGCATCCTATAAAAAATTGGTATCTATGTCGACTAATCAGAAGTATACGACTTATGATTAAATAAAGTAATTTTCCCAAGTGAATTATGCTAATTGGCCATGTAAATCGTCCTAGAATAAATTTGAAGTGATTTCAACGTAACGCCTGAATTACGCATTTACGGCTGATCAAGGATTATAATTGCACGGAGAGAAAAATAGCTACCATCATAATGACTGTACACCGATATGCGCGTGTGTGCCAACGAATCAATGTGAAGATACAATCTGGACAATCGCATATTGTTTGATAAATCGAGAATTTAATGGTCCTATTTTTATATTAACCTACATGAGCTAGCAAAACACACGAGGCTCAATATTAGGGGATTTCTGGTCGCCATAAACTCGGCGCGTTTCAGAGTCGAAGCTTTTGGATAAGCTTTGTCACCATTGCAAGAAAACAAGAAAGCCGCCAAAGCAAACAAAAACATTATTTAAGACGCTTTTGTTGTGAAGTTGAGCAAATTTACTGTGTGAGAGAATTTTTTTTGTTAAGCTTACAACGCGTTTGAAAAGTTAGACAATGTTTTGCTCAAATCGATAATTATTCCAGATCACTTAGTACTTTTTATGATAGATTGAAATTATTAATGGTCGAGTTGAACAATAAATGCGAACTTTTATTAATATAACGTTGCATAATAATCTGACATCTAAAGGGTTTCTTTACAGTAAACATCCTTTTTTGTCGCTTTTCAATAAAGTTATGTAATGCAAATACGTGGTTTCGATTTAACAGTGTTATATCACCTTCACTTACGGAATAACACTCCGAGGAGTTTCGATACAAATACTTTAGCGTTACTTTGAAAAACTCTTAGCGTTTTAAAAGGTAAACAGATAGATTCGAATAAAAACTTTTTGAAAAGATGCCTATGTTACTACAGTAATGTTTCAATCTAAGTGAAGTTATATTCATTATAATGAAGTGTTAGGAATGGCCGATAATTTTGATAAATATTCTTGGGACGTTCTTAAAACACTTAGAACAGATCAAATGTAAGAAAAACTGATTTATATTGAAATTGATTTGAATTGTATTAAAATAAAGAAAAGCGACGAATCGAAGCGCTTTTCAAAAACACTTTTATAAATTTCAAAAACAATTCTATAAATTTAAATTCGCATGAAAAAATTTAATTTGAGTGAAGTTTAGATAATGACCCTTGAACTAAATTGCAGCCCCATTTTTCAAGATTATACTAAAGAGTTTGTTGATATCTCGCTTCATGCATAATTTTATCATTGAGAATCTTATAATAATAATTGCATAATCATAATTAAGATTAAACTCAAAGTTGATGCAATTTTGCAGACAAATACCGTCCAATTATTTACGCGGCCAAACACCTCGTGTCGTTGATGCGAAAAATGTGCGTCCAGGGAATCGAAAAACGTGCAATTTCATACAATTACACATGTGAATCACGCCAAATGCTCGTTTAAGCTATTATTTAACATTTAATATTACTAATGTGCACACGCGCATGCATCGCATAATAACGTTGCAAACATCAAGCATTAAGAAACAGTGGACATTGGGAACTTCGATTAAAACAGTGTACTTTTCATTAATCCCTCGTCGAAGTGCAAAGTTTCGTTTAGTGATAAAATGTATAATTATTCCACTTTGCCTACGCAGAACAGTGATTTTGACGTGATTTCAGTTTTGTGTCGTATTAGCTGATGATAATACTTTATTCAAATGAGCTTCTAGGTTGCGTTAATTTTAACCTACCCTTTAGAGATATGTTACGAGTTTTTGTTACTGAAATTGTTAATTTGTTATCATAAATATAGTAGTAAATATTGTTAAATGTTTAATGTTTCAAAATATTAAAATTTTCAACAAACAAATATAAAAAGTTTCAGATCTTTTTAAAATTACATTATTGAAATATTACTACGAATGTAGTAAGTTTTTAATTCGAAAATTTTTACTCTTAATTTTTCACATAGATTTCTTACACGGAAAAAATGTATGTGTGTGAAGCGTTTTTCAACAATACATCTGGTGATTTTAAAGACTAGTGTAATTCATTAGTTTTTGATAACTATATTTTCTAATATTAAACTTTAAAAACGACAGGTACGGGTACCACAAAATCTTGGCGCGAAACTGAAGCAGCGAAAACTTAGTTTGGCGCAGTCAGTGGTTCCGAGGAATATTTCAAATAATTCATCTACTTATTTTAAAAAACAAGGATCCCCGGAACATTAACATCTGCCTCGATAAATTTCGTGATTTTACCAATCCACTCATAAAATATAATGTCATTTACTTTGATTGACACATATATTGTATATAGCTGACAGTATAAGAGTTATTCATGTTAAAATAGGACACAAATATATATATCCATTGAAATATTTATGTTCTAATGTAAATATTTCTAATCTAAATGTTACTAAATCATCTAAGTAATTCTGAAAACTATTTATTTAGCACAATCGTTATTAATGGAACATACTGTTCTGTGTTAATAATTCGCACAAATTAATTCGCATAGAACAAAGATATCGTACAAATTATGCTGCATTGCGTACATAGGATATGTTTTACGCTAATTGCAAGATATTTTTATATTGTTAAAGTTCTCAAGTAATTCTCCAACCGTTCATTCCACTGCAAAGTATTGTTAATAAGGGAACTTGATAAGTGGACAATATCGCCAGTTTTCAAATCTTTGAGGCAATCAGGGAATTTAATTAATCATAATCATATCAAGAATGCATTATTTTTTCATACAATATAATGTGTACAAATTTATCCAAGAGTTTGTAAACGTTGGGAAGAAAAAATGAGAATCATCAAAAAACAATCATTAACCATATTGTTAACCATACGTCATTTCTTTTAACTCAGACTCTGAAAATGATTATTAACTTAGATATATATATTTAACTCGATTGTTAAAGTCCGACTTTTTTAAGATACATTTGCCAGTAAAGTAGGAAAGGTATAGTAAGAGCGGAACGTTATCGGCTAAGACGCTGGATTTGCATTAAAATAACGTGTGCACGCGATGCCGCAGCAACATTACATTGTGACTCAGGTAAAAAACGTATTATCATACAGCATAATGCTATGAAACAATGCAAAACATAATTACGATGACGAGATATACTTTTAATTTATGATGATGCATATCAAAATAAAGTAATAGTTATTAATTTCAGTACAAATTATTTGAAATTTTTTTCTTAAATAAAAACAACTCTTGCCAAAACTTGCCAGAACTGACAAAACATTGGGATTCATCTCAGAAAGGGAATCATTTCATCCCTAGTGAAAATAGGAATATATTGGCCATAAAGGAAATAGATTTTTTATACAAAATATATTCCTGATATATTCCTAAGATTTTCCCAGTATATTCCTAATATATTCCCAAGTTATTCCCAATTTTTGCAATATACATAGTGTATATTATAATTTTTTGGGAATATATCTGGAATATATTGGGAAAATAGTGAGAATATATTTCTCTTTTCATTAGTTTTTTAATTTTGCTTTCGGTGTTTAATTCGACGCAGTACGACATGATTACAGCAATGTGCTTTTGGAACCCGCATCAACGTCGACCGATTTGGCTGAATCGTTTGCGCGGATCGATGCCCAATTCTCGTTTCCTCTTGCTGCGTTACTTAGCTTTCCATTTTCGCGGCGGCTCTTTGCCGTTCGCTGAGCTTTCTTCGTGTGCGATTTATGCTGTGGCGCGTCAAACGTTCCGCTACCTCTACACCGCAACGTTCGAAATTTATTAACAAATAAAAGTAAAAGCTATGCATTTACCACGCATCTCGTTAACTTAAACCGAAATTCTTCGGGAGTCAGAGTGGTGGTTTGTGGAAGCGACTTTTCGAAAAGTTAATCGCGTAAGGGACATTAGAGTCAAGACTATTCTGAAGTAATTTTGGGATTTATTACAGCGACTCGGCGAATTCCGATTCGGTGCACACTCGATTGATCAAATGAACGGTGAAAGTTTAATTTGATGATATATATTTTTACAGCTCAGGTGAAACGAAAGTGAAGCATACAATTGAACTTTTCATTTCATTGTGTCATTAGGGTTTCAAATAATACAAGTTTTATGTAAGAAGAAAGTGGCATTGTTTCATCGAACCCGTCGTTTTGACGTATTTGATTTTCTTTCGTTTTACTTCGCTAAGTCCGCGATTGCCGTGTCTAATTGTATACGAATTTCTTTTTAAAAATGTAATATAATATACTTGAAATGTAGGTGTTGAATGTGATTAAAAACAAAATTAGACAGACTATGTGTGATCTGTATGTGAGGAAATTTATATTATTCTGTTCGGTGAAAAGATTTAATTTGACAGGCAAAAATTCTTCGTATTATTTTTCATATTAGTTTTTTGAACAGCTAGAATTGTTGAGGTTCTTTTGAAACACCCTGTATATTCCAAAAATAAAATACCTTTATTATTTCTCGATATTACGATAAATAACATTTATTTTTAATTAATTAAAATTGCCCCTTCATGCGTGATCTCCATTCACTATATTTACACATAAGAATGCAATAATTCTTTTTAATTCAAAGTAATTAGCTTCTTCAATGTAATTGTATTTAATCAAAGTAACCAGCTGAATGTTCCAAGAACTGAACATTCTCTTTGACGGCGGCACCTTATATTTAAATATTTCTGTAATTATAGTAGTAATGTTCAAACTATTTAACATTGGAAAGGAAACTAGAACAGTGCCATATACGCGGTATGACTCTGGAAGTGTATGATTGTTTATGAAAATATTTGTTTTGGAAGGTCTAAAAATTAAATTTTTTTGAATCCTTATATATATATTATAAAATCTGTGGCCAAGATGCCATTGGCAACATTGACAAATCCAAAATCCGACCACATCTTTTCGACGCCATTTTGTAAAGTAAAATTTTACTTTTCCGTACAAAGATGGCCGAAGACTTTAATAAATACACTTTCTAACAGTACATTTATCATTTATTGTATTTATTGTAAAAGTTCCCGAATAAAATGTTACAATTTTATCACTGATATTCACTCTTCATAACATTTCAATTTCACTGTCACAGAAAACGTTAAAACAGGAATTCGAAATACTAAATCGATTTATCTAGTTTTAAATAATGTTCATACCAGATGACATTCTATAATTTATTTCGTGATTGAACTTGAGTCTCCACCGACGAAAATAAAATGAATGTCAACAGATAAAATTAAAAGTCGGACAGTTACATGAATATGGAACAAGGAATGGAACGAGCATAAAAAATAAGGGTGATTTGGGTGTTTTGATTACAATTGCGTTTCGAGTTTAGGGTGATGAGTGGTAAAAAATGTCGGAAACGGTGCCTCGGCATAGCCGTCACTTGAGCAACTATTCCCCATTCTTCGTGCTCCAGTTTTCGAGTTTTTATCCCGGGTCCACTCGACATGCGCAAGTTTTATGAACCCTCTTAACCTGCACGTCGTGTCACAGGTACTGCAGCAGAACTTGCACGCCATACATCGATCCGCATTTCATAGTTTAAACAAACTTCTAGTAACAATAATTCCGTTTAATGAATTTAGTCATTGATCAATCAATCCCATGAAAAAAGTAATGCCTCAATTATACATAAATAATTAATAAATTCTACAAAAAAATTGGACATACTTAATTTATTTATTACTTATATTATAAGTAATAAATAAATTAAGTATGTTCAATTTTTATTGGACATACTTAATTTCCAAATAATACTTAATTTATTAATTAATTTGGGCATTATTTTGGTATCATTAATGTATTTTTTATGTATGTCCAAAATATTTTTTCCTGGGATGAATACGCGAATTTCACTTATTAATTATTTTCATATGCTTTTCGATTTAAACTGTAATTGAATAAAAAGGTAAACATATAAAGGACCTATAAATAAAAACAATGAACATAAATAAACAAACAAATATACATTTGTCTGTTTATTTACGTTCATTGTTTTTATTTATAGGTCCTTTATACATCCCCATATAAAGTGAATGTAATCCTGTCGTTGACCAATTCAAATCTCCATAGGAAACACCATAGGACGCCTCAGAAACTGGATTAATAAAACAGTTCATTACAGCCTCAATTCCTTACGAAAAAAGAGGGATGAATCACCTTTCATGGAGATCAGGGAGTACACTCATAAAAATCAGTGCAAAATTACACCGACAGTTACAATGGCGACATAAAGTCAGCGTTTAGTAGTGGGATATTACACAGTAAGTGGAGTTTTACACTTCATTGTGTAAATACGTATGAACAGCGTAAATAGCCAACTTCCATAACTTTATGTAGATATTACACGAATTTCCTAATGTTCGCGTATGCGAAAAAGTAATTCCTGTAAAATCATTCATTTTTCGGCGGAGTCCAAGTATTTTAGTTCGTGCCAATTATTTTATTTCTCGATGTTTTGATTCAAAATTATTTAATATTTTCTGAGTTTACGTTTTAATTTAATTAATTCAAATATGTTGTGGATATTAGATCCGGATCTGATAGACTGGATATTACAATGCATATTAGTTCGATACAATAATTTTACTAAAAACAACGTAAACTATTAACGACAATCTGTTTTTTTATTTGTTAAGCGTATTATTCTTAACTTGATTAAAATGTATTCATTTTAACCTTATTATTTAAAAAATGGAATAATGCCAGTATTGCAATGTTAAGTTTTTAAAATGAATTCCTTTAAGTTTAGTTTTTGGGTTTTTCTTTACGAAAATTTCATCGATCTGAGATTTTTGGTGTGAAGATAAAAACAAAAAGGTTATGCTCTGTTGCAGATTTGAAAATTCCACAACAAAGAGGCATGCGTCGAAGAAATGTGCATTATCGCTCTTGATTGCGCGATCTTATACAATTGTAAAGCAAAAGTTCACCTCGCAATTTGATATAACTGTGTCGTAAATGAAAACTGCTGCGACATTGGACGGTCTTTATTAATTCAATTTATTATATTATATCACCATCTTAGCTCGGTTATGACATGCGTTAGAATTCGACTTTAAGTATTTTTCTTTGTTTGTTGCGTGGATTCGCACACTCCTTAAATTAACCAATCAATTTTGTTTGGGGATTGGTTTAAATCAACGTAAGACTGGCAGCTTATAATGATCGGATGTCAATTTGCTGACCAGAGCGAGATTCTGCGTAAAATCCCCCTGTTTTTAATATTATTTATTTTTTATAATTATAAATTATTCATTTTTTATATTATTTAAATTATAATTTAAATTGTGGTTCTAGGCTATTATTACAATCGAAACAAATTATCTTCATATTGAAGAGAATCTGTTTCGATGCAGTGAAGTCTTGGTAATAAATATAATTCGTTCTATGCAATTTGGCCATAATATATTTTAATATTAAAACAGCAAAAAAATTGTTGGCTTTATGTTCGTTTCCTGATCGTTAGCGTTTCATTTCATTTGTATGAAAGTGAAACAGTTCAAAATGTCGCACGAACGCTATTCGACGAGACATTTGTGTTAAAGTTAACTAATCTGAAAAACCGTACCCAACGGTCGCTGACCGTCCAAAGACCGTCTACATTTCAGATATCACGAAGCATGAGAGATTGAAGAAAAATGAGTTAAAATTGAATTCTCGTGAATGAAACACTATTTATATTTATTATTATTTATGATTAACTCACATGCTTTTTATTAACTAGTTCCATGTAAAATTACATTCAACAGTAATAAAATTTGAAAAATTGTTCGACTTATCTTTGTTATGTAAATAGTTGAGTCATTTTATGTTACTAATGCGTAAAAACTAGGCAATTTTAGATGGTCCATCAGATTTACTAGATTTAATTATTATATAATTGTTGAATATCATTGTTATACAAATATTATACAATTGTTAATTCCATTAAAATTATAATTTTGTAACGAATATCGGTATTATCCGAAACCCTACACAGATATTGAATTACCAAATTCTGAATGGTTGCTTGAAACCTTGTTTGATTCAATTTCAGGCTAAAACACTCTTAATGTGATACGTTTCCGGTTAAATGAAATGAACTGAAATTAGCAATTACTATTTAAATAATTATCATTCAATATAATATTCATAATTTTTATAATGTAATAAACTGAAATAATGAGGTTTTTGTACATTCGAAGTTAGATGAAAAGATATTATTTTTCGGTGAAAAAGAATATTTTTGATTGTACAGGAAAATAGTTTTCGTTAAAAAAATGTGTTTTTCGTTGAAGCACACCGTTGATTTGAAATAAAATGGATAATTTTGTACGAAATAATATATGCTTTGAAACAAGAATTTCTTGTTCAAAATGACAGCCTTTTTCCGTCAAATCTAATATTTCTAAGAATCTATATTTATTGTTACACGAACACAACGGTATTGACAAGAGCGAAATGAACGAATGTTACGACGATGAGACGGATGACTGAATCCGATTGTAGCATATCGGAAAAGTTCAACTTTCACGTTTCCTTGCCTTGGTTTTTCGAAGCCACAACTCCGTGATAAAAAAACGTTCAATATTGTCGATTAAATTCATACTAATATATAGTATTATTAACCATTTTTATTTACAGTGGGTGAAATTCACCCCCGTGGTTTTCAAGCTTAAATATCTCACGTTAATTCAAAGAAAGTAGGACCTGTGGCGACATCTGTTGTTAGATAGACATTTCAACTAAAAATCCTCTCTATTGTAATAAGAATTCTTAGTCTAAACGCATTCTTAAAATATTATGAAAATCCCATTGATGGAACCGTAATCCACTACTGAAACATTCTTAAAAAATAATTTTGGATAAAAAAATTCAGTTTTGATAGAAAAGATTTCCATTTTAATATGTTCCCAAAAATTAATTATGGACTACTGGTCTAAGCATTTATGAAAATGTATGAATAACGTTTTTCATTCGGAACATTTTTAATACAAAGACCCCTAAAATATCACATTACATTCGTGACTTTTCAAAATTAATACATTCTTTATTTCATTTTCCTTAACACATTATTTTCCAGTCCACATAAAATTCCTATTAGGGTGATACTACCATATAGAGAGATATGTTCATTTAAGACATTCGCAATAAAAAGTAAACAGCCCAACATATACACCCACTTCATAGAATATATTTTCATCCATAATTAACCTGCTTTTCAAAGCATGGCACACTGTAATTTTCTTCGCTTCACACTTTACCAATCGTGTAAATTGGATGTTTCATTTAAAATGACTTGTGCATAATGTCAATGAATTCTGCATAATACCAACCGCTTGATACGTTATCTGAAATGAGTAATAACATCATCAGTAACTTGAATTTAATAGATTTCATCAAGCAGAAAGACATTTAAAACAGTTTCAGCAACACCCATTATGAAATAGCTTAACAGATTTCAGTTTTAATTATCACCATAAGTGCTAAGGGGTGTGACCCTCCTATTAATCGAACTGTTCCCATAATCATACAACTGATCTTTCAAAATTGAAAAAATGTCCGTCATTTTTTATAAAAAATTTACATCTAAAAAATCCAATTGAAAAACGCACTTTTTGCCAAATCGGTGGCCTTTTTTTCCTGTTTGCCAAATAGGACATTATGTAACCGAAGATATCTGAGTTTGAATCATTAAATCAGTCAATGAGACCAACTGAAAATTACACGGCTGCGTCAGAACGTGACGTCACAGATCAATACATTCGTCACAGGAATATCAAGCATTCGGGGAGCAACCTTCGCGGACGATTTGATCGAAAAACGTAATTCTGCATAATTAATTAAGCTTCAAGGTTACTCACGATCTAAGACACTTGCTTGTGTCTCGCTGACCCCACTAAAGTTTGACAACCTCACTATACCCCCCCCCCCCCCTCTTAGGATACGTGCAAAAATCGACTCATACATTCATGACACTGAACTGATGCCAATACCTTTAACATCGTAAAGTTTGATATCGAAAATCTGAATGAATGAAATAAATCCATTCAAACATTTCGGAAAGATTTAAGAATTCAGGGTAGACTTGTAGTCTAAGGATGATTAATATTCCTGTTAAAAAACTCAGAAATAGGATTCATCTATTTAATGAATTATTCAATCTTTTTGCGTAATGTACAAAAGGAAAGTGTAATTATTTAAAACATATGGATTGTATTATTTCATTAATCACTAATGTAAAATATGTTGAATTAGTCAATAATTATTACTATTGACAATAAAATTAATTTGCAAATTAATTGATTTGGTACAAAGTAATGAAT
>JABFPB010004826.1:0-14236 GCA_022817645.1 Ceratoteleas bidentatus
CATTGTTAGAACTTTTCATTATTTCCAAATATTTATGTAATATCAAAAACTGGTGTTCTGTATTTTATTAAATTACAATATTAATAATATGAATGATTTATTAAATATTTTCATTATAATTTCATTTGATTTTAATTACCTTACTGCCACAAAGTAACCTTTGATTTAAATCAATGATTTTTTTACAAAATATGTTTGATTTAAATCGTGATTTAAATCATTGATTCAAATCAATTGAT
Source organism: Ceratoteleas bidentatus (assembly GCA_022817645.1). Lineage (NCBI taxonomy): Eukaryota > Metazoa > Arthropoda > Insecta > Hymenoptera > Scelionidae > Ceratoteleas > Ceratoteleas bidentatus. The sequence goes on from JABFPB010004826.1 coordinate 240, forward strand.
TTTAATCATTGCAATCCTGAGAAAAAATGCTGCATATTTGATCAGACGATAAAATTATATACTTTTTAGTAAAAAGAATGCCATTAAAAGTGTAAACGACAGCCCATACCCGACAAACCTCAGTAAACGAACCGTAAAATAACACCGAAAAAAATCTCACACCACCAACCGCCTAAAAAACCTGAGACCCAATCTATCCTTCATCCACGAACATAACCTTTGAACCAAAAGGGTTCCTCTTCGCCCGACTTGGAATTCCAAATCCAGATCCAGGAATTCCGCGCGCCTACCACAAAGAACGCCCTCTTAACTGCATTGCGCGTCGTAATTTGTATTAAATATGTTAAGATATGCATTTTTTCGTGCGGCAGGAAACCGCCGCGTCGGTGGCTGTTTTCCCGCGGGCTACGTCGTATTTATGTCGCCAATAAACATTTTATTATCTCATTTCACGAATTGCACAACGGCGCCGTAAAGCCCCGGCGCTCGCTTTTGTTCTTAATAGGTCCGCTTTTTTTCTCTCCCCGGGGAAACTGGTGACGACCCGGTCGGCACTCGCATTGTGACGCAATGGCGCTTTTAAATTGACTTATCACGCTAATTTATGCGCCATTTTTGTGCGCCGCTCCGATGCCCGTTTATGGCTACGCCCGAAAAATGCGCGCCGAAAAATTCGCCGGCTTATAAATAGGCGCATTTGCAATGTTAATGCGGCTTTATTAATAGGTACGTCGACGCGCTGTTTTGACGAAAATGATGAATCGGCGAAAGTGCGGGCGCTCGAATTATTTCGCGTACGCGCGCGAGTGGGACGCCGGCAAGGTCGCCTAAGACAAGTTTATGATCGAATTAGCATTGCGACGGCCGATGTTTTATCGTTTCTGGTGCGAGGGATGCGGGCGCTAGTGATGATGAGCGCCGATTAGTAGAAAACGAGTCTGGTCGGTCCTCGGTCATGTTGGTTCATAGGTGCCCGCGGCGCGACCGCGCGCGATGTCAACGAACGTCGATCTACATAGATATTGATATCCAGAGCGTGGATCGATCCGCGCCGAGATAGACGCGTATTCAATTACAAGCCGCGACCACGTTCCTCGAGACGCTTCTTTCGAGATAAGGACAATTTGGTCGAGTTTACTGCGGGTGTGATCAGACTGGGAATCTGAATTCCTTTTGCCTGTTTCGAAAACCGAGTTGGAATCGCTTATTTCGCGTCACAGATGTTAACAAATGATACAATTTTTATAAATAAAAGGTCTTACATATTTATAAATGTGTAAGAGCACATAAATATGTAAGATTTTTTATGTGATAAGAAAAATGTAATTTGCAAAAGATAATTTTTCTTTTTTTCTTTTTTCACGAAGAAGAAACTTTAGAATTATGTTACCATACATTACGATAACAGTGGCGAAAAAGGAATAGATTTATGAGAAGTGCAGATTTCCCGAATTTTCGTCATAAAATATATTAGAAAATGTTTAGATTTTTTCAGATTAAACAAATTTTAAAGTTCTCAGGTGCAAAATGATGCTATTGTTTTCACTTAGTCTACCTGGTGTGTCTACATTCTGAAATTTTCTCAGTGATTATGGGAAGAAATTAATTAAGAAAGTCGTTAGTCGTCGACGCCAAGATTAGCAGAATTTCTTCTACTTTAAACATTAAGGGGACATTTACTTCGATTTGGCTGAAAAATAGGCAAACTTTGACATTTATTTGTGGGATAGCGAAAAGACTTATGAACTTCCGGCTTGGTTAGAATGAAATTGGACGAAAATTGACCAAGTTATGGACTTGGTCAACTTTGTAAAAATGCAATTTGAAAACAAATGAAGTTTTTACACTGTTTTTTTAAGCTATGACCTCGTTTAAAAAATAGATTTTTAACAATTGATAGGGTCAATTTTACTCTAATTAGGTAAGCCATAAATAGGGAATTTCATAAATTTTAACTGGGCAAATTAAGCACATATTATGCCGCCATTTTGTTCTTTTACTTTGACAAAATTTCAACTTGTTGTACAATAATTGAGGAATAAAACTAATCAAACCGGAAGTGTGTAAGTCTTTTCACTATCCCACAAAGTAATGTTAAAATTTGAGTATTTTTCAGACATATCCAAGTAAATTTCCCCTTAAATTCGATGAATTTATGTTTCATCGACTTTATCGAACCATTAAAGTTTCATCCCAATCTTTTTCTCCGTAATCGACCGAAAGTTGGTTCCCGCAAATGAAGTCATCGAATTTTCCCGAGGCACAGAAAGAGTTGTTCGAAATGCAATGATGTAACCAATTTGTAAATACCAAAAGTCACCGGGCACGCTTAACGCAATAACAATCGCAGGCTTTATTTACTCTTAAAACGTGCAATTTATACCGTTCCGCGTGCGAGTGTCGAACGTTTATTCACGGCGCCCGAGCCCAGCACTTATTTTTAACGAGCGCTTTATTTTGATACAGCTATAAAAGCCGGACATCGCGACGACGGACGTTTCGCAATTCCGCGCGGACTCTGTTTTGACAAGAACTGTCGTAAAACGGCGGCCAAGTGTCGACGTTCCGTCGACGCCGCTTCTCGCTTTCGTACGCGACACTTTCCTCGGGAGAAGGAGGCTCACGCAGGCGACGAAACAAAAAAGTCGGTACTTTCGTTTTCGCGGGCCGGAAAAAATGCGCGCGTTCGCAGAATTGTACAGGTCGCCGAGAAAACCGGGCCTCGCGTGCAGAAAATTGGAGAAATGACGTCGCGGATCCGATCGGATATCGAACGCACGCGGATTTCTAAAATTACCATACCGAAGTTCGCATGTAAAAGTAAAGTGTAATGTAAAAGTTCGCGAGCGTGGCTTTCTCCTCGCGCGAAAAAAAAATCGATGTGGGATAGCCTATGGGCCACGGTTTTCATGGCCCATCCTAAGGACCATTGGTTCCATGGTATGGGAACTTTATATGAGAAGGTGACAAGTCTTACAGATGACCCGAGTACGCATATCCCACAGTTCAAAAACTCGTGTCTCATTTTGAAACACTTACATATAGTAGATACGAAAAGTGTCGCAAAACAAAACTGTTTTACAGAGTCACTAAAAATGTTCCACTGTCTCAAACTGAAACAAGGAGACCTTTTTTCTAGTGCATGTCCTATCCCTAATAGACATACCTCTAAAACCCGTAGATTCGACGTTGAATCTACGTCGAATATACGTCCGAATGTTTCTCCACGTAGAATCCACACGGATTCCATGTTCGATGTCTATATGGGATGAGTCGAATTTGGAACTGTTGGTTTCCTATATATGTTTCCCACACAATGACACCAATGGCCCATAGGATGAACAGAAATAATTTTTGCGCGGATCTGAGCTGTCGGAAAAGACGTAGCTTTTCTTCGCATCAAATATGTTGATTTCTGGAATCCCGCGGAGATTTCACTCGGATTTCACGGTGTTTGGTCGTGGAAGTGGTCCATTCGCGTGGAGATGATAGAAATCATTTTGCCAGGGGGATGGGTGTTGCTGCATCAAAATCGTTCGTTTTCGCCGTGTTTCACCTTCGCCGAGGAGTTCTTTGTCTAAAATCCCCCCAGTCGTCTGTCATTACTGCAGCAAATTACTTTTTGCAGCAGGTTTCAACACCCGACTCTCGTTTCCTCGAAAGCGGAGCCCCATCACGGCCACGACTCTATTTATAATTCAATAAACCGAGAGGTGAACGAACACCTCGAGTGTAACCGATTGTCTTGCTGATTTTCCCGAATCCAGTCACCAATTTTGTTTTGTTTCGACAAGAAATTTCTGATTCTCGTGAACTGGGATTGTGAAAAGTTTATTGAGTGAGAGAGTGGTGTATAGAATTTATAAGACAATAAAGACACATTCCATTCCGGAATTATACTCCTTGTTTTCATATCAGATTATTCCCTGAATTGCTGCATAACGAATATCGTATGGCTTTTTGAATATTGTATTTTTACTTCGTCAGTTAGGATCCCGGAAAGTGAATCAAAGATCTTCTTTCCGGAAAAGTATCCAAAATGCGTCATATCACGAGTTATTGCACTAACACTGCAAAACTAAGTGCCACTATAAAAATATATGTCTTTAAATAACCCTCCAATTTCGCTAAAATGTCACATTGTCGAAGTACGTCTAAACGTTTTCACACCAAACACTTATGGTTTTAACAACAACAACACACACATATCTCTTACAGTAAAAATAAGTGCGTTTATGAAACACTTCGTCAAAACACAAACAAACTTTCAAAAGATCTTGCTGATGAAGAACTATCTAAACGTATTCTCATAAACCACTTATAACCCCAATAACACTTCATCATTACATATCACTAAAATATCTTTAAGTGGAACTTTAAGTTTGTCAAAAAGACAAACTCTAATGAAGAGTTCTGGTTAACGAAAAAGTCTGTGACCAACAAGATACTTATAAATCAAACAACACTACAGAAGTAAGTGTTTTCAACTTTCAATAACAGATCACTTCCCGTATAACTTTAAACTTCTTAAAAAATGCACATCTTTCCATTCAAACTCAACTTATGCGTTTTGAAGTGAGTAGGGCACTCTTCATTCCAACAGCACTACAAATTCAACTGGCACTAATCAGTGTCACAAAAACCTCTAATCCTTTTCAAACACAAATTTATTCAGCTTCTTTATCTGAAACTAACAAATCTTCTCCTCGAAAGTCAACAAACTTCTTTAGATAACACACTTCTTTATATTCCCACTTTGTTTGCTTTCAATTCATAAACTTCATTCCAACAACACTACTGAAGTGTCTCTGACTACCACTAGAATATCTTTTTCGCGAAATTCTCTATATTTCCGCAATCACTACAATTCTTCCCATCCACATTCCATTTGTACGTCTTCAAGCCAGACACTTGTCTGGCGTTGAGTCTAACATTCACCACAAAACTTGCCAAACTTCTCCAAACACAATTCCCTCCAAACTCCACCCTCCACATCGCAATCTAAACACCCTCAAACTCTTTCACCGGGCACTATACGAAAAAAACCTCGTCGAATTCCGTCACGTTATTCTGCGTTATTGACTCGGCATGTCAATAACGCAGGGCGTTCATCTTATATTCTCATTCATATCAAGACTGCAGCAGCAAAAATCTTGCAGACTTCTGTTTCAGTTGCAAAACGGTTTTCCGATTTTCACAGGATTAGGTTTGCTAATACCACAAACTCTTCGACACACAATTCTACCAGATCAAACCTTCAAAATTTCTGAAGTCTGGTCTAGGACTTTTTTCCAGTTTAACCCGTCCAGCACCCTCCCCACTGCACTAAAAAATGTACGACTGGCTCTAGAATTCAAATGGTTATCATAATCATACACTATGACTGATTGTGCACTAAAGTACAGCTTGCCTTACGCCAGAAATAAGTATGGTTGCCCCATACTAACCAACAGTATGTTTGCATCAATCACACTGGGTTTAATTAATAATACAGGTATGGTTACTACAACCAAGTGAGTTTTTTCAGTGGTCCCCAACCCCACACCACGGGTTCCATTTGGTGGAATTTTCCTCACTCCCGGAATGCTCGCTTTTCCCGAACCGGAAAATCCCGCGATCAATGATCGCGTACAACCTTTCCCGTTCGCTTCTCGGAACCGTCCACGCGCGCACTACGCACCATCATCTCGCCGGATACCTACCCGGATATCCTTCGGGTATCACGATTTCCGGCCCCACTTTGACGTCGTGCCGGTACCGGTGCATGAGCAGCGTCGCCGTGACCCTCAGCGACCTCTGCTGCTGCTTGTACAGCAGCACCGGGCGGCCTCCGGTGCCCTCCAGGCGCACCACCCGGGGCAGCGAAAAACGGTCCAGGAAGTCGCGCAGCGCCATGAAGCTGCCACCCGAGCTGCCGCTGCCCTCGGCCGTGGCCTCGCGCGAGCTCGGCAGCGACTTCGGCAGGGAGGGCAGCTCCTCGCTGGACATGGTCGAGAACTCGCCTTGCGACGACATGATGGCCCCGCCGGGTTTCGCCAGACTCCACGCCGTGGCTGCGACCTCGGGCATCCTGGCGCATCGGGTCACCGGGTCAGCCCGGTTCGCGACTCGGCCATGACCACCCCGAGGTCAAGAGGTCACCGGCGGAGATTCGGGTTAACGGCGAACTGTTTGTTTTCGTCGAAACCGAGGTCGAAAGGTCGAAATTGGGCGACGAAGGTCACTGGGGTCAAGGTCGAAGGTCAGGGGGCGCGCCCTGGGCTCGAGCCAGGGGTCAGGTCGGCATCGCCGCGCCGAAATCTTTGTCTGCGGCGGCGCGAGGCTGTAGAAAGGATCCGTGCGGATCGGCGGACGCGGAGTCACTGACGCTTAACGAAGAGTGACTGGAGTGTAAGAGGCCCGCAGAGACTTGGTAGTCGTGCGCCACCTTCGCGGGCCGCCGCCACCGCCATCATCATCTGACACCGGCATTATCGAAGGTTCCAGGTGAGGCGGGATGCGCGCAGCCTCCGCGGCATCGCGCGGCCCGAACCATTGTGCCTGGTAGCGAGGGACAAAGCGGAAAGCGAGGCGCACCGGAAACGCACCGGTACGCGGCGCACCGCTGCCCGCCACGTGGGAAGCGCGAACGACCTTGAAGGCGCACGCGTTTTTTGCGGTGCTTTTCCAAGACGAGAGAAAAATAGCGGCAATTTTTAGCCGTTGAAAATGAAATCCGTTGAGCAGAAGCTGGTGAAATGAAATGGGTAGAATATTTTCATAGGGGATACGGTTTGGAGGATACAGTTTGTTGGCGGATATTGGGGTTTTCGGATAGAATGGGATAAGCAGTTTTGTAAATGTGACATCTGTATCCTTTTCTGTATCTTGTATTTTGTAGCCGTTTGAGTTTGAGTCCCTAAGGGAGCACGTTAGTTGAATCGACGTTGATTTAACGTTCCCGAAATGTTGATCGAAGGTTAAGCCAACGTTGAATCAATATTTGAGAACAACGATGAAGAAACGTTAATGGATTTTTAATAGAATATAGCGAAATTCTAAAGTGTTCACTCGCTGCCTTGATTCCATGTTGATTCAACATTGTTCTCAAACGTGATTCAACGTTGATTCAACTTTGATGCAATGATTATTGTCAACGTTGATTCAACCTTTGTTCAACATTATTAGTTCATCGTTGAGCCGAATCAACGTTGACTCAACGTTGATTCAACGTTTGCTGTCCCCAACCCGGACATTCATAAGTTGAATCAATGTTGAATCACTGATCAAGCCACGTTGAACCAACGTTGATTCAAGGATTTCGGGAACGTTGAATCGATGTTGATGTAACTAACGTGCTCCCTTAGGGAATATTATATATTGCGGGTAAAGTCGTATAAATTATGTTTTTAAGTAAATAAAAACTATTTATCAGTATTTTTGAATTAATGTGCAATCACATCATTGAAATAAACTGTTTTTTTCTCAGTATCTATAATTTGCAACTCTAAACTTAGCCTTACCTTATTTTACACTATAGATTACATTTTATATTACAGACACACCAAAATTAGTGCTGCATTTTTCTATATGAGGGATGCGGATAACTACTCCGTTATACTTTGTACTGTTATGGAAGTACATCCGTCCTTGGATTACTATATAATATAACTCGAAGGACGAATCTTCTCTCGGTGCGAATAATTTTTATGTTCATAACGTACAATTAATTTTTTAATTTTTATAGACACCTTGAAATTGTATCTAGAATACTGTATCTGCAAAAAAACAAAAACCAATAATATCATAGATGGATCAGTGGTAAAACTTTGATAGAATATACAAATATTAAACACATTAAAAAAGGTTTTCGCTATGGCACTATGACACTTGGAATGTATGTTTATCGATGAGACAAACTGATATACATAAAAATTTCCCAATTTTCTTGATGAATTATTTATTCAACTTAATTTTTTTTACTTAATACAGTTTTTCAGTTTTACTTATTCATACAACCGATATGCCTTATCATTAGAAATTGAGTTTCTCGGTTTTTATGCTTTATTTGAATAATATTAAAACGATAAGATAGTAACCCAGAAATGAATTTCAGTCATGGTTCCAAACAAGATTGAGTTGTTTTGTTAGAGTAAAATTATTTTATATTACTTTGTTTAGTAATCATATAACTGGAATAATTTGTAAAAATGAAAAAAACAATCTGTAGATAGTTTGAGATCTATTCTGAAATTGTTGGTGACTGAACAGAAGGGTTTCGAGTTGGTTTTTGTCGGTAAGGATAGGGAGTGGGATTTTATAAGCGATATGTATTTTGGGAAAATGAAATCAGAGATAAGTAGGGTATATAAGTGCTGTGAAATTAAGCTACGTTTGCCTTGTTTTATTATCGAGTGTTGCAAGGCGAATAAGTATAGTGAATTGGATACCTAGTAATCATCAAAGGTTGGGATATTGCGCATTAACAGGCTCAAATATTATGATGCAGTGATTTAATAAACTTGCGTTTTTTTACCATTGAAAATAGTCGTTCAACATTCCATTCGACTTTCGATGAACTTGTTTCTTTAATACTTTTTAAAAGAAAAAAGAAAATTGAACTTTACATGTCCCGATTTGTTTCATAAATTACCGATTTAATATTGAAATTGGATGCACGAATAATATTTCGATGTGTATCGAACAATTTGCACATTACAAATACATATTATTCACATTATCTGCGGTATTACTCGAGCGCTATTTGTTGGTCTTTTTAGCGTGCCGAGTAGGGTACGTCTCGTATCCCATGTAAAACGGATTGCAGATGCTCTCGGCTTAATGGGTTCAAACTTAGTCTATAATTTTTTTCTTTTGTTAACAAGATGCAGTATAAATTGCATAAAAACATTCCTAACTGTTTACGCTGACCACAGAGGGATAATCTGTAATTTCGCGCAAACTCATAATTATAAAAATTATAATCCACGGCACTGTAAAAGTAAAGAAAACTTATATAAAATTTTGCATCGCCAAGTATATGCTTTTATATATCTTCGTTATGTTTTTCATAACCTCGAAAAGTGAATTTACGGTTTTTTCATTCAATAAAACGAAATGGAATCGTATAATCTTAAGTGGGAATGCCTCGCCATAAGGCACGTAGGGTCTGCATATAATTTTAAGTGGGGATAATGAGTTTCGTTTCAGATCTTTTTTCATTCAGAAGTTTTGATGTGCCCATAGCGGATAGACATAAAAGTGAAATGAATTTTCTCGAGGTGTAATTTCGAGCCGCAGATGTGAGACCTTACAAAATTTGTAATGGTGACTACAATTACGACGTGAATAATTTTTTAATTAAAAATCATAATTACGATTACAAATTTAGAAAATTGTAGGTTTTTATGTTAAATTAACATTCAAAATCGTAAATGGTCCACATTATTTTTTGACAGTCAGTAACATTTTTCCAAATTTGACAGTAAATATGCTGCGTTTATTGTAGCAAAGTTGAGTATAAAAATCAATCGGTCAAAATCAAATTTAATATCAAAACAAACGTTTGGTAAACTATCAATTATCAAAACTAACATCTTTCTCAAAACATTTGCTATACCAACGTCTAATCGGTTCCATTCACCCAAAACAACAATTACACATCATTCGACCAACTCATTTGTCAAACGAAACGCGCACACCGATTCAATAATACCTTCGGGACGTCTCATTTACGGGTCACTCTCAAAAGTGATTCGTTCGGAAAACTGCATTCCGAGGTTTCTCCTAATGAATTACTTCATTGAACGAGAAACATTCCTTCTTTTAACCCGCAAGATTAATCGTCTTTGTGAGGTCAGAATGTGGGTCAGCTTTGATCCTACTTGTCATCGAATCGATAATACGCATTTATTTTCCAAATGTTGTTCCTCGCTGTTCATCTCGAAATCCGTGTTAAAAGTTCTTAAACAATTCTAATCATAAAGAAAGACCGGAATCATTTGTGATTGTGAAACGGAAATTCCGAGAGAATTCAAAGTAATTCGTACGAATAAATCGTCGGAATTCATTGGACATTTAATATAACTATATAAAGCTATATAAAACATTAGGAATCAATATGAAATGTTTAACGAATGAATATTATTTTTTAACTTTGTATTGAAAAGGTTCTTTTTCGGATTCCTCCAAAATCGATGGGGAATATTGCACTGTTGACTTCAGTTTCAATCCCAAATGTTTCGAATCTTTTTCTAATGATTAGAATTTGTAGGAATCTTTGACTAGGGAATGATTTTACAAGATGAAAAATGAAAAAAAAAAAAAAAAACGAAAACGAAAGGTAAAAAAATGCGTCCATTCTTCTGAACACATCGTCATTCGGAACACCCACTGTCATCCTCTCTTTATTGATGCCAAGGGAAAATGATAAGACAATATGTTAAACAGCCGACTTGAGTTGAAATCCGTAGCAACATGGCAGCGCGATCTTCTCACGATGCAGAACGAAAGGTCTCGCGCTCGGCACAAGAATGTAACCTTGCAAGGACGGAAGACGTAATTTTGAATATAAATGCGCATAAACGGTAATTACGATAATAATATCATTAATGCTCGGCGCGGAGTGCGTCCTTTGCGCAACGCAGCACAATGAAAGACTTTGTCACTCGGGACGGTTGCGATTTTCGTAAGGCCTGGATTCGAGTTGCGAAACTGTGAATGCATTAATCATGCTTATTTCGCGGCGGCGCTTTTTCCATTTCAGGCCAGGGAGAAGCTGGCGTATCTCGTCAGCCAATGAGACAATTTGTTCGGATTGTCAGGCTTTTTAGACGAGCTAATTTGTCGTAAAATCTTGAAGGATAAAGGTGATGGCGATTTATGAGCCAGGTGGCAGAATGGATTTTCGAAATTAGCGCCAAAATTTGTCAGGAATTACGAAAATATTAAAATGGAAAGGGTGAATGCGTGATGTATTCGCATTAACATGGTTTTTTATTGTTTTTAACCATTAAAACTTATTGTTTAAGTTTTAATAGTTTTTGAGTGTGAAGATAATGGTAAAATTTCAACGGCAGAAAATCCAACAGATGGAATAATTAAAGCTATTTTTTGAATTCTCTGCTATTATAGAATGTGGTTTGTAAATATATCTTATGTACTTTTAATTTTCAATAATACTAAAACTTAATAATTTGAAGTTGTTCACATTGCGTTAAATTTAAGTATATTGTGGTACTTCGAAGTCGAATAGATACACGATTTTATTATAGATAATAAAATTTTCATTTCAACAAATCGTACATTTATTTGTCGATTCATATGAAACTGTTTCCTATTGACATAAACCCGAGAATTTGTTCGTTGTGTGATGCTTTGAAAATAAAGTGGCAAAGGAAAAAGTAACGAATTAACAGTTGAAGGTTTTATATCCAACTCGTTTATAACTGTAAAATATAATTTTAATAATATGTCTTTAAGGTGATGTCGAACGGACGAAGCAAGTTTGAATTGGTCATTTTGCGCCAAAAGTGATTTTTCGTAAAATAACCGTAAACCAGATATTATTTTTTCAAAACATAAAGTCAACTGATTCTTTGTTCAATAAGGAATATTTTTGTACAATTTGAACATCATTTATTAAATATTGAAGACGTAGTGAGGGAATGTGTTTTAAATGAAAAATATCTAACTCCAAAACTGTGGGACTAAACGCGTTCTCTAACTACGAAGTCAAGCAATAACAGATATTCATCAAATTTTGGCAAAATTTGATGAATTTCAAATCCTCGTCTATCCGATAATTAATTGATTTAACCAATTTATGATACTTAATATACTTTTTCAAATATTCAAGTTTCAAATTTCCTGCAATACACTAAATGCCGATACTGCAGGAATCGGATATATGAAACATCACCAAAAAATTAGGAATTATAAATTCTACACAGAAGATAAGTTCGTTATAAGTTGCAAATTTAAGGAATAAATCATATCTGCATAGCTTTACAATTTGGCGCACTTAATGATTCGCGGCACTGTATTTAACTCTTGCGGAACTTACTTAACAATTTTTCGGTCCCTTAAAAAAATCGAGCCTCGGTGCTCTTTTTACAACTCTCCCCAGATTTTTATATATAAACATTTGTTGCATCGTTCCCCAGCCGTTAAAGTGGTTCTCCCGCCGCGTGCATCCCTCATCTCGTCATGTTATTTTCGCGGCCGCGATTTTTCGAGTGCGAACGAAAATCCATTAGCGATAGCGCCGCCGTAAAAGCCTCGTCGGACGTTTCGCGCGCGCGGAAGTTTGCTTTTCTTGGCTTCTTTTGCCTCGCATCCTTAGTGGCCAATTCGCGGTCCATTACCGAGAAGCGCCAAGAGCGTGCCAGACAGCTAGCCTCGTCTAGGTGTCTAGCAGGTACTTAGAGGGTAACGAACAGGCGCGAGGTTGAGTGAGGTATAACGCTGTTGGGAGGTGGCAGCTGCTTCGGTTTTCGAAAAAAAAGTCGACGCCGCGTCGTGCGCGCGGTTTTCTCGCGCGAACCAACATGTGCCAGCGCAACAGAAGTCTAGTGCCGGGAGGTTTCCTGCGCGCGGAAAACGTGTAGCCATTTGCGCCCGTCACTGTCAATTAGAGACATTTATTCGCGATTATTAATGTTTCCCCTGTCGGGACAATTATTTCACGATTATTTCACGGCGACGATCAGACGCGAGAGATGAATCGGTTTGATTATTGAATAAATTGTTAGAGACATCTTCCGCTCGCCGGAGGACAGTCAAGTTTGAGGGAATACCTGAGGCAAACAAATTTTGCCCAGTATTTGACTTAAATTTGATCATCTCGAAAATTAGTTTAATTCTTGTAATTTAAAAAAGCCCATTTGAAGCAAATTGATGGAAATAATTTGTTACTTTTTAATTAAGACATAATACTTAAGACTTAAGACTGAAGACTTACGACATAAGGTATACAAATTAAGACTTAAGACTTGTGAAGTCAAGTTATTTTTACTGTGTCTCTTGTCCCATTTATTGATGACAAAATCCACATTTGTTTACTGGATAAGAAACTGTTTTTAACATTTACACTTTTTGTACTTGGCCAGAGACACTACCGTTAAATTACAAATAGTAATTTAGCCCAACCATCATTCCATTTAAAAAATATATATATAAAAAATATCAAATCTTGATCGAAAATCGGTCTCACTTTCACATAAATCAATTATTAGTAATATTAAAAAAATTTTTTTTAATTCTTGCGTTAAACCCCTGTCCCATCCATCCACGAACTTTCAGCCTACTTAACGGCAATTAAGCTAGCGGATCGCACGAGACAAAAGGGCTGCGGCGTGTTTCCTCATATTTCGTACGGTATATCATCTTAATTACCGCAGCCAAAAATAAATAAAGCCCGTTCGTTTTAACGACGCGCGCTGCGAGGCATCGCTACGCCCGTGACTTGCGCTCGACTGCGAATATAATTGCACGGTACTCGGCATTTTTATCATCGCCACCGCCACTTCGAGCGAACGATCGTTGCTTTATTGTTCGCGTCCGATGTTCTCTCGACTTTATGGCGAAAAAGTGCTCGGAGGGAGCGCGCGAGCGCGAAGGCGACTGTTGCCCAACGTCAAATGGAAACGGACAAAGGATCGTGGCGAAACTTATTTTAAACCGAGCTTTTTCTTTTGGCGATGAAAATGCCATAAACGGTTCATGTATGACGCCATATATGGCAGACACAATAAATATGTAGTGCCGTAAATGGTATATATGTTATACACGCGAGTTCCGCTGAAATTGCTGCAGTTATTAAGGTATTTCTACCGCTAAGTGTTAATTGAAAATTCGGTTTAATTCTCGATTATGTCATGTTTGTAGAACACGTGTACGATCCCTATCAGCGAATAATATTTTTATAATTTTTTAAATTTTTAGAACATTTCCTAATATTTATTAATATTATTTTAATGTTGCAGGAACGTTAAATGTCCGGCTAAAATAATATTATT
>JABFPB010004827.1:0-14234 GCA_022817645.1 Ceratoteleas bidentatus
CGACGGAGCGGGAAGCCCACAGTTCCGCCCGTCAGGGCGGGAATGTGGGTATTCCCGCCCGGAGTGAGGGAAAATATCGTTCGCACCTCAGACGAAAAAACCTGTTTTGCGCCCTTGGTACGAAATATACTATTTTTCAATTTTCAACTTGTATTCAAAGTTTCACAGTAAAAGAAATTCCAATCCAACTGATGTACACAAATTCACAGATTTTGTATTAAAAAATACATTTGTCAATCTGAATGTTCAACGTCCCTTAAACCATTAAACTGACCTCTGCGATTTGACGAAGATCAATTAATGGAACATCGATGAAAGATTTCTGATCGTGAAAGTGAGTTTCTGCGTTGACTTAAAGATTGATAGTCCCATAATTGCAATGTGATCAGGTTCTGACGAAGAAATTATCAATTTAATATTTCCTTGCGTTGGAGTTTGAAGGACGGAAGGATCGATGTTGTTGGATTGGCAATTTTCAAGCGAACGAATTGAAAATTAAAAAAGTACGTTTAATGTTTGCAATCAAACACGTAGTAACGATTCGGGGGAAAATTGGCAAGGTTGGGGGGGGGGTGACGAGTGATGATGGATAGCTGTAGCGGAAGGGGAGGTTGATGCGACGAAGAAATTGAAGAAATTTAAGGGACGTTGAAAAAATGAAATACTTAGTCAATTTATTTTATGAAAACGAAAAGGTATAATTTCGTTTAATTTTATTTATTTAATTGGATTAAATTGAACGTATATATCTACAAATATAACAATAATGAATTTAATGAAAATATAGTAAACAATTAAAACATGAAAAAAATATATAAACGCAGCAGCCATGTGGATAACTTATTTATGTTATTTTTAAAAATAATTCTCCCACTTTGAAAGGAGAATTATTTTGTTCTCGAAATAAGCTTTTCTGAAAAGCAGTATTATTTTCTATGAAAATGAACTGAAGTTACACTTCTGTATGTAGCTTGTAAAATTACTTAAAATTATGGTATTAAAAGCTTTCCTGATTATTCATGAATAAAATCACGACTCGCAAAGAACGAATTTATATTTGTTGTTCATTGAGAGTCTCGAAAAAACAAATTCAGCTTTAACGGTAAGAATCCCCATAAAATATTAATTCGCTTTTTCATCTGGTTTCAAACGATATTATTAATCTACTAAAACGTTTTTATAATTCACAGTACCCGCATTCAAACAAATATCATTCATAACGATACGATTATTTTTATTATTTTTCAAGGGGGTTTCATTAAGAAAAACTTCTCATCGAGAAGCAAGAAAAAGATTAAGTTTCGCACGTTTATTTCTTTGGAAAAGCAAGTTTCCTGATGTTTTGACATTTGATATTTTACTTTATTTTATATTTTGTTACCAAGCTAGTTTAGAAAACCTTTAAAAAAGCGCCATATAAATTACTTTCACCATCTATTCGGATATACATTTCTTTTCAGTATATAATTCTAAATAGATAAATCTTAAATGCCTATCAATTAGAAAATCAAAGTTAGAAATCTTTCAAATAAAATCCAAAATCTTGATGGAGCATTACATCAGATTTATCCTTAAATAGATCTTCAAACTTGAAGTTTGATCCCGCGTCGAAAAAAAAGAGTCTGGCAACAGTCTGACAAGAGTCTGGCAAAAAGTTTTGTAATTTCAATCCAAAAAATACATTTTCAGAGTTAAATTAATAAACAAATAAATAAAAACAATCCCGTGTGTATCTGCAAATTTAAACTCCCAAAATTCTACCAAAATAAATTCTCCGACTTAAAATTCCAAATTGGGTCTTTACCAATGATATGTACCAAATTAAAAATAGCCACCCAAAATCCCAGCTTCTCTTTTTCTCCCAGTTACACTTTAAAATCTGAGTCCCTAATCCCATCTGAAGTAGGACATCGCAAATCCTAATCCCTGACCGATCGCTAAATGTCAACTTGCCGATTATCCCCGCGCAAGCTCACAATGCGGATTAATTAACGCGTACGTGTGCGTGCGCCGTGACACATCTCGCTCGGACTCGTCTGGAGATGGCCCCGTATAATGGCAATGCGCGATCGCGTATAATTGCCGGCGCGGTCACGCATCCCCATGTCCGCTCCCTCCTGGAATTGATGTGTGTCAAGTACACTTGCACTGCCAATCAATGGCATATTGTGTTACACTTCAATTTAATTCGTATCAATAATCGCGCGAGCCGCGCAATCCGCAAACATCGTCCATCATAATACACCGCGACAACCCCCTCTCATCCAAGTGTCGACGAGAGTAACTCCGAAGAGACGACTTTTTCAACGACACAATTTCGTTGACCAAAACATAACTTTTTTGAAAAGTGATTTAAAGGTACTGCAAGAATCTGGCTAACTTTTTTATGAAATCGATTCATATGTTTATATTTACGAGTTAAAACCCTGTATTTTGAGTATAAACATGACCAGGTTTGGGGTATTAAACATTTTTGAGTTTTTTCGGAACCTTTAAAGAATTTTGAAAACTATGTAACACGTAAAAATAATCCAGAAACGGTCGTGTTTGTACTCTAATTAAAGGATTTCACTTTCAGCATTCACTTGTGTAACCAAAAAGTCAAAAATTACCATTTTATTAAAATTGCTATAAATGAGCGTTTTTCAAAATACAAGACATAGTCTTGTAGGTATTTAAATGAAACGATTTCCTTGTCCCGATATCGATCTGAATAGTTTTCACTTAAAGTTGATACGAAGGTGACATCGTACCTGCCTTGCACTTTTCTCAATTGAACGTTGTGGTGGAAGCGCAAAAACTCATTGACTTCGGCGAGAGCGAGATCGACAGCTGGCCCACACCGTTCGAGATCGAATGGACTGTCTAAGTGCGATGCCATCAGCACACCAACATTGTACACCCGCATACTCGAATCGTACGACGCTAAAAACGAAAGACACACATGTTAAATGAATTGAAAGATTGAGTTCAGAATAAATTTTTATAGAAAATGAATTTTTGACTTGAACAATTTTTTATGTGAAAAATTTAATTTCGAAAACTTTAATAGTAAGGAAATTTCGAAAACTTCATCAGTAAGGAAATCTTGGGAATTCAGTAGCTCAAAAATGAAGGAAAACGAAAAATGTGTATGAAACGGTTTAATTTCAACATTAAATATAACACTAAAATTAAAATTCGTTTATGAATATTAAACACAAATGTTTAATTTAAATTTATAAACACATTTCCTTCAAAATCTTTTTTACACTTTTTGAAAATCAACGTCATTTTCGGTAGAAAGCATGTAAACTATTTTTTCTCTCCATTCTCTCTCCGAGAATTTCACCCATCTCAGTTGAAAATCAATTTAATTTAAAAGGTCAAAACGACAAACATATTTTTACTTTTACGA
Source organism: Ceratoteleas bidentatus (assembly GCA_022817645.1). NCBI lineage: Eukaryota > Metazoa > Arthropoda > Insecta > Hymenoptera > Scelionidae > Ceratoteleas > Ceratoteleas bidentatus. The sequence continues at coordinate 3,398 of JABFPB010004827.1, forward strand.
TGTCCGTTTTTTTTCGTTTGCCGCATTTAGCTTTTCGTACACAAATAATCAATTGAAATCAATAGTTCTATATTTCAAAAGACGCTAATTGGATTACTTTGGATTTGCAAAGTTTCTGTAGACTTTACCTTTAAACGAAAAAAAATTGTTGTCAGTTTCAAAGTGAGTTCGGTGCTTAAAGCGTATATGAGAAAAATTCCGTGAATTCGCTGCCGAATCAAAGCGGACTGAATCAAACGCGACGCTGGAGTTCCCGTGGGATTTTCAAATGTAAAAGAAAGATCTTCGAAATGCGGGACAAACGAATCCGCGCAGATATGATAGAAAAAAATGGGACGCGGCGATTGACTGCGTGAAATCGCGTTACGTCGTGAAATTTTGTCCGATGTAACACTTCATCTACTATCACTAATATTTACAGAAAACGATCAGAAACATATTTTTATTTTAAAATATTCGAAATTAAAGTTGTTTTCTCAATTACAATTTTCGCAATTAAAATGGTTATGAAATGTTATCATAACTTACTGTGAACATTCAAACACTAAAAAAACTAAATACAAAGTTCAACTATAATTCAGTGCAAACTGAATTATAGTTGAACTTTGTTCAACTATAATTCAGAAAATTTTTTTAAATAAAATCTGACTGTTTGAAACATGTTTAAATTTGACCCATTTTGAGAACAAATGTAAACGTTGAAAGAATTGCTGGATTATTTTTAAACCATTTCCGACAACAATTTAATTTCAACTAATTAAACGTATTTTTAATTAGAATTTTTTTAAACTTCATTCTGCACGTAGTTACACTCATCCAGCCTATTTCCTGTCCGCTATTATAAACATAACATAAAGACCAACACAACACTTTAAGATCAATCGCTCAGAAACGCGATGATTTAACGCAAATGCACTCGCTCGTGAAGGGTTTAATGGATGATAATGTACAAACGACGAAAATAATGTTTTTTTCTCTTGCCTCCGTGCGCAAAAACGGCCTCCTTTTTACGAGTCGACGCACCGAGGCTCAGCTAAAAAAAAGTCAAAGAAACCCTTTTCCAAAATCTCATCTTTACACAAAAATTCTTCTATCCAAAATGGGAAACCTATCTCCAACAGTCAGATTTCGAAATACCAAAACCAATAACATTTTTTCTCAAAACTTCAAATGTTAGAAATTGTTTTCCTTAACTATAATTTATACAAAAGAAATGAAAATAATTGATCCAAGTACCTGCCACTAGTTGACTGCACAGGAGCAGAATCGTCGCCATAAATTCCATCGCGTGTCGATCCACCGCCACGATCGATGATCTATGATCGAGCGATCTTTCGCACGAGAAACGAACTCGAGATCGACGGATCGGTCGCGGGTCGTGCGTCCGGTTGCGCACAAGTGTCGCGTCTGCAGTTTCGCCGGGTGGTTTTCACCCTTATATAGCTAACGCGCAACCCCTGCAGACTCCGCGACTCAAGCGCATAACTGCGCTGTCTCGGATGAAATACGGAATCCTGCCCGAGTATTGAAATAAATAAGGAAATAACAATGTTTAACGCGGAGGTTGGGTGGCTAGTTACGCGCGAGATAATGCGATCATTTTGGGACGAACAGTGCGATTTTAGAGCCAATTTTTTTTAGTTTTTTTTTAGTCGCAATCGTTAACGACACGAAATCATGCGAATAGTTATAACCAATTCTAAAATGAATGCTGATTCATTATTCAATTACGAAAAAATATATAATATACATTTACCGTATACTTGTGGATGTTTAAATTAATGTTTTTACAAAAATAGGAATTAAATAAATAAATTGCCGACAAAGAGTAAATTGATCATTTTAAATTCCGAAATCGCAGGTTTGATTTCCACGTTTGTCGAACTAAACAAAGCATTTATTTTCTCTTTTAAATCCGCAAACTTGGTTTTCCGCGTTTCAAGCACTTACTTTCAATCAAAAATTGACGTCTATTCTCCGTCCAAGCATCAAATAAAGTTGCGTTCGCTTGATAACCGAACGCGTTTTCGACGCCCATTCCATAGTGTTCGAATAAATGTTTAAAAATGCCAGCCAAAATCGACGAATTATCTGATATTCGACAAAAGCGCGAAGTTTGCATACAATACTTGCATGAATATTTAACGGAATCTATGGCTATTTAATCAGTTGAAAATGTTCATCTTTGCAGAAAAAATGAACCATTTTGTGTCATCGAATAATTAGTTATTTTCTATACAAAAATTACTCAAATGTATTATACAACTAATTTAATTTTATCAAAAATTAACGATTATCATTCATTGTTAGCTTACTGTAGTAGAAACTGCCCGGGCATTGGCACGGATGTAATGCGTCGTCACGCCGGGCCCTGGCCGGGTAACGTAATTTGGCCGGGGCCCGGCGGGGCGATACGTTACATCCCGGTCAATACCTGGGCAATTTCTACTAGGGCAATTCCCCGGGAAGTAACCGTACGATATAATAATTACCAGATTATAAACTGGTACAAATTAAATACACAATCCATTTTCACTTGGACGCGAAAATTAAGTCAGAATTTCCACGCGGTCGCAGAACAGAATAAATTGCCATACCTGTCCTATGCCTTTTCTTTTTCCAAGAGTTGTCTGTGAGTGGCAAAGAGAAAACGGACAGTTAAATATGAAAATATGAAAATACAGTTAAATATGTAACAAGCGATACTTGTTTCACAACTATTTTCAGACAGTTTATTAATTTCTATCCGTAACTACCCGTATTAATTTTTCCCCTAAATAGTGTATGTATTAAACTATAGTAGTCTAAAATTATATTCCAGGAAAAATTGATTAATTGAAGCAATTATATTCAACAAATTAAAAAAAATGTATTAATTTTATTAACATTTTATAAATTGTATATAACAAATATCACTCAATGTGTATTTTATTAATTTTTCATCAACATTGTGTGGATTGTACACAAAATACACCACTCATCTGCTTATCGTAACTTGCATTCTAAAATAAAATGGATTTCTGTAGTTGAACGAATAATTTTTATGAAATAATCCAAGAAATATTTCATAAGAACGAATACAAATGAATTGATAATCAAACAACATTTTCTATATGGAAAATTTCCACATTTATTTTTTATTTTCATTCTGTTCTGGTGATGTATCAATGTTTTCAAAAATAAATTGATAATTTTCAAAATGCCCTCCTTTTTATTCACTTCATATATACAACCACTAGTTGTATTCATATGTACAGCCACGAATTCTTCTACACTGTCTCCAATTCTAGTTAATTTGGCATTATGTTCCGCTGTTCATTTCTATCAAAAATTGTTTCAGGGTATCTACATTAAACTTAATCGATTTTTCGAAACGTACATTGTAATATACTTTTTGTAATCACAAAATATATTTGTATGATATATTTCACAAAAATAAAAAAAATCGTAATATATTTTTTGTAATCGCAAAAAATATATTACGTCTCATCCTTGACACTTATCCGCGCATATTTTATCTAACACACGCATACCTAGCTTACAATTAATAAACCTTCTCTCAAGCGACTCCGATTGCAGATCCGCATACCATTACAGTCGCTATTCTAAATGCAAATACACATTCCTGCGCAGTGTCTCTATTTCGTCATATCAAACACATACTTCGTCGTGGTTTTCCTTTCCTTGCACAAAACACTCGAAAATAGCTTTTCGTACTCTTCCATGGCGACGCGCTTTAGTTTCGGTACAACGAGTTTGTGGCTCTTGAACAACTCCGTAAGGTCCTTATACATCTGTTCCATTTCCTTCGACGATGCGTTCTTTTTCGTCCAATCTGTCAGCCAGAATCCTCGAATGGTCAGGTTCTGAAGTTTCAAATCAAATTATTTAATAAGTTGAAGATAATTGAAATTGATCAAGTTACTAAGAAATAGATTGCAAAATATAAATCTGAGTTGTAAACGTAATTGGTGACAATAAAACAGGAATATCTGTGATTACTTTCAGTGCATTTACTTTGTATCTGATAATAGTCGGTGGGATGACTATATCTTTTTTCGCAATACTGCCGTAAGAGACCAAAATCCCCCCATAATCCAATTGTTCCAATAACCGTAGAGTACTTTCACCTCCAACACAGTCTAAAGCCAATTTTGGACGAGGCAAAACTTGGTCTCTGAAAATATTTGTCTCTTGCAATTCTTCTTCTGTCAAAATTTCATCTGCTCCTAAATTTGTCAGCTCTTCCTGTAAATTAATTAATTCGAAGTTAGAGAAAGTTCATAACATTTATATTTCAAAAGAACTGAATAATAATATGTACAATACTGGTGGAAAAATTAAAATTGTGAAATTTTTTCAGTATGTAATTTTTAAAACGGTATTATCAGATTAAACGAATTGTTAAATTTTACAGTTTGCAATATGTATTGTAATTGTACAGATGTTTCATTCAGTTCGTTTAGAGTAGAGTTTATGAAATATGTTGTTTTCATTATTTTATAAAACTTTATTTTAAATGATAATGAAATTCTATGCTCATTACTTTCAATTCCTCGATATTTGACCTGTTCCTAACAACGTTAACAGTCGTGCAATTCCAAAGTGAGCACAACTGTATCACCATTTGTGCTACAAATGAGTTGCCTCCATTTTGAATCACTGTGTCTCCAGCTTTCAACGTAACAAAGTCTTTCAGCATCCGATAAGCAGTGCAAGGATTGATTTTGAAGATGCAAGCAGCTTCCAAAGACAGCTCCTTTGATACCTGCAAAATTAAATTTCCTTTAGTTATCAAAAAATCTTTCAAACTGCTTTCGAAATTACCAATTAAATTCAACAAAACTGAACAATTGTAAATATATTTCAAAATGTTCGCTGTACCTTTTAAAATAATTTCGTACATATTATTGAGTGTAAGTTTTAAAATTATTTGTACAATATCTTTGTTGTAGAATAAAGATTTATTACAATCACTGAAACCAAATTAAAATGCATATGTTTCGACTGAGTAGTCACATGTTTATTTAACATTAAATTACAAACAATTTTTGAAAATGTTTATAAAAGTTTCGAAAGTGTTTTACAAATAAATAAAACACTTTAAAATTGTTTTCAGAAACATGTACATACAAATCGATAATAGACATTTTTCATTCAAAATTTGCAGACTATTATTAAAATTACTAGCAAATCAAATTAAATACATAAAACAGAAATACAAATTGAAAAAGAAGTTACTAAGAGTATCATCACATCCAATCCTCGCAAAGTGACATAACATCAATTTGTCTGATTACACATGTATCGTATGCAAACTTTTACTCCACGTCGTTCGTTAACCGGTCGATTCACGTTAGACAAGTACACGACTTTGAATGACATTACCCTACAAAAAATAATGAATAGAAAAGAATACAAAAAAATTGAAAAATATAAATTGAATTCCTTTTGGGAAAGATTCGGCATTCATATCTTTATTTTCAATTATTTTCTATTCGCTTCTATTCCATCGATTTCTCAATGTTTCCAGCATTTGAATTCTTCAGAAAGAATTCGTTCAATTCCAAAATCTGAATTCAAACTGACAAAACGAATTCTTTTCTATTCATTTCTCCAAATTTTTTGCTGGGTAGCACTGATACTACGATAATCCGTTTTTGCCACTGACAGGCATCACTTGATTCCGCTGATAGTTGCCCAAAGTCCTCCAAGTTCCTAAGCCGAAACCAGCTGCTAGCACCCGGTCACCGGTTTTCAGGTCGTGCACTCCACTGCCGACGGCGACGACTTCCCCAACGCCATCGTTTCCAGGACATGCGGGTAATGTCGGCTCAATTGGCCAATTTCCTTCCATGCAAGCCACGTCGGACGGATTGATTGGTGCCAAAAGCCATTTTACAGTCACCTACATTCACAATCAATGAATCGCGATTGACATTCGATATCAGATTATATAAATAAAAGTAATCTAAATCTTGATTTCTCATTCATTCATTTCTTAATTGTCTTCAATATATCAAAATCATTCAAAATAGTTTATATTTTTATATTCATATTAAAATAAAATCAAATTTATTTCAACATAAATTATAAAAATAATTAAATTAAGAAATTTAAACAAAATTTATTTCAAAATATGCGCGTTTCACTATCACCTCATGTTCCGCCGGTTTGCCAACTTGACTGGTGGTCACTTTTAAAACTCGCTCCGGACTACCGAACTGATCGTACAGCAAGAGCTTCGCCTCTTGAGTGTCCATGTCCTGTTTTCTCGGACCACTAAGTATCTGAAACTCGCGTTAATAACAACGAAGACGCACGTCGAGATCAATATAAACGGTTTCGCCGACGCGGATAAGCGTTAAGGATAAGGGACCATTAGTCGCGTTGTTCACGGTTTAGACTATTGCGCGAAACTATTCCGCTTCATCGCGCGCGATAGGGCTTGCAATTGAAAAAACGAGCTGTTGATCCGAAGGTCGGTGGCAACCGCGCGAACTACGTTATCGGCAATTATTCGCAAAGGATGACGAGGTGAAGATGGTCTCTCTGGTTTGAAATTTATTGTATTGTTGAAATACGTGTGATTTGTTAAATGGGATTTTAATCGCGTAAAACATTTGTTAATATTCGACGCGAAAGTGATGCAAAATCGTTGTTGTTCTGACGTTACGAAACAATGTATTTCATTGGCAGTTGGGCGATACATTTTTACAGCAGAAAATCGTAAAGGTTCGATTGAGTAATGCTAAATCACAAATACTAAACGCATCGAGAATGAGCATTAGCACTAAACACATCAAGCTAAGGAACCCAAGTTAAAATCAATACCCGAATAAATTGGAGTCGGTTAATAATCTCAGTACGAATTGACTTTTAGGAAAACATGAAATAGTGTTAAAACAGTATGAAATGTATTTAAATGTTAGACTTTGAAATGTTTGAAAACATTTTGCTATTGACTTTATCTTGGATTCTTCAGCTGAGCAGTGTATTTTAAATATACAATAGGACGCTGTGTTAGTTAGGGTCTACTTTTTACAAAACGGGTCCCGCAGTTTCGATCGCTATGCTTTCGTCAAGTCGAGAATGAATTTGGTACCAGCTTTTCCATGTACACTCAGAGTATTCAAAATTGCCTCCTTATAATGTTCGAATGGCACAAGTTTATGCGGCGGCGCGCGCAGTTTCTGGCTTTTGAATAGGTCTATCAGTTCGTTGAACATATTTTTCCGTTCCTCGGAATTAAGGTTCTTGTTCGTCCACGTTGTCATCCAGAAACCTTTTATCGTGAGATCCTAAAAATCAAAACAAATTATAAATGATTTATTTTAAGAAAGTTTATATAAGTGTTGCATTGCACTTCAAATCTCGTAAAAAAACTATTTTATTATAGTTTTTTTCAGATGTATGTAAATTGTTCAGAATAATGCAAAAGTAATTTCATATAAATTTTAAGTGAAGCATTACATAAAAATTATACAAAATTCATTTAATGCTCTTCGTTAGGTTGATTTTCTATTTTTTTCAAAACTTTACCATTATATACCTTAAAAATCAAGCTTGAAGTCGGTACAGTCACAGGCTCCCTGGACATTCCACCATAAGTTATCATGTAACCACCGTGACTTAAGTGCCTCAGCACTTCTAAAGCATTCTGCCCGGAAACGCAATTTAGAGCTAACTTTGGCCGAGGTAATTTTTTGCTCTTAAAAATATCGGTCGACCGAAGCTCAGCTTCAGTCAAGACTTCAGTCGCACCCAATGATTTCAGGTGATTCTGAAACAATAATCACATGTAGGAATATTGAACATCACTTACAAGATTATTTGGAATACATTGTTTAGGAAGAAATGAAATAAATTGATGAAAAATTTGGATTACACACCCTGCAAAAAATTTTTGATAGATTTGAATAGAAAAGAATTGGATTTCGGGCTGAATTTAGCATTCATTTTGTACTGTCTGGACTTGAAATAAATGATTTTGAATTCCAAAACAAAGCAAATGAATTCGGATTGGAGAATTGAAATTATACTTTTAGGACTTTAGCTGCGATAGGAATTGAAACGAATTCAAAAGAATTCATTATTCCTAAGATCAATGCAGATTTAAGAATTGAATTGGTATGAATTCTTCATCAGGAATTGGAAATTTTGTTCTAAAATGGTTCTGGAATAAAACCGAATTGACTGGAATTGAGAATTTAATTTTGAATGCATAATCTTTCCGCACAGGAATTCATTGTTATTTCGAATTCTTCTCTATTCATTTCTATCCCATATTTTTTGCAGGCTAGTATGTTATCATTTATTGGCTTTTATTGTAATTAATAATTGAATGTTACCTAGATTAATATAATAGTTTATTTCTCGCTTTTAAACATATATTGAATTCCCACAAAGACTAATAGTTGCTTTCAATCAGAACTAAAATTTTTTAATTGTAAACGATATAACAATGTTATCACCTAGAAATTACAATGAGATAATTTTCTTGTTCAAACTTTTGTGAAGGTTGCACTAGAGAGTTCGATCACAAGAATTGAGGGGAAACGATTTTATCCTGTTTTACCGCATGCTAGAACCGATTTATCCATACTGGCAATTTTATCCATAATGGAGACTGCGTTTACCGGCCAGATTGTGCAATTTTGATTTTTCTTTGACGTCCTTTATCTCCATCGCTAAAGACTTGTTTCTTTATAACTAATGATGATTGCAAGTGTATAAAATTGAGTCAGATGTATATTCGCAATTACTATTAGAATAAGGTTTTTTACATATGTATATATTGGGGGCTTGCCTGTTAATGAATAAATAATTATTTTAATCAAATTAATTGATTTAAATAATTATTTAAATCGTTTTCAAACAATTACATTTTTTCCCCAAACGTAAAAACCTGGTAAAATTATTGTATAAATATGTAATATATGCTTTAATAATTTTGAGTTTGAATGAATAGAAATAATATGAATATATATTTTTAGGTATAAGTTCATTTTCATCTTCTACACCAACGAACATTGGTTTCACGTCACTGCAAAGTGGACAGCGAATTATTGTAAATCAGCCTGGCACTGAATCTCTGCGAACAAGGATACAAGAACAAACTGGTCCATTTCACCCACCCAGAGTTGAAGGTAGAAGGTCATAACGATATCACCTGTGTTCATCACTTTCAATCTGAGGTTCAGCCCATATTTCACGTGCTTTGTCTAATACACGAAATTCTGCATATGCGATTTCATTTGATTTTGTCGCTGAAGGGAAAAGACTTGTACCTTGAGGTACTTTTCAAATCAACTATAATATTTAAAAAATCTTGATTCTTTCATCAGACGAATTTTTTGAATGCAAAATACTTTTGTTCTAAATACTGTTTGTTATGTTATCAATGTCTCGTGATTTCTTATCAATGATTATATAGTATAAATGTAAGCTTATGAATGTATTCCGATGTTCAGTATATTAAAAAAGTCAAGCTTTTCCTCCAATCTATACATTTTGGAACAGACTTATATTTGCAACCAAATTTAATGTTTTCTGTTCAAGTTGATTGTATGAAACAAAGACAGTAATGCAGAATTTTTGTCTTCATCTGTCCATCAAATCATCTTTCATTGCCAAGAGTTTTGTTAAACTGTGCTACATTCGAATCGCATTTCAGGATATGAATACAAAATTCCTCCTCTTTGGAAGAGATGTTTGGCTGAATTGATAGATTCTATGATGCTGTTTTGCTTGAAAGTGGGGATTACGTTTATTGCAGTAGACATTTTTGACTTTATGTAAGTTAGTTGCCAGTTATTACTTCAAAGCGACATTTACGTTTAACATTAAATAATGCATGTCATTGAATAAATCATTTATTTGATTATTTAATAATATAGTACATTGTATTCAATCTTACCCAAGGTCTGTTTGGCTATTTTATTTTTCACATTAGGATATGAGCATTTCACTCAATAACAACGCTAATCATTTCTTTAAATAATTTCTTCTAATTTTTCTAATTTCTCTTTCAGAAATATCGATACATACGATTTAGATTTGCTGCAGAAGAATCTTAGAATTGACTATAAAATGGCTATAGAATTCACTTCCAATATCTTAATTTTAGAGTTAATTTATAGGATCGTTGTTTGTGTTTTCGAGGTAAGAATGCATTGATTATGTTTCCAATGTATACAATTGAATCATCTATTGCAAACACAGTTTACTCAATTCCATCTGATGCATACCAATTACGTGACTTTCCTTCATGAAACGTTTAGTTCAATGCACATTACAATTACCTGAGTCAGACATTTGGAAATTCTGCACAGTGCAGTATCATGTTTATTCAGAATATTGGAAAATAAATGCAAATATTATTCCTTTAAAATTCCTCAATTTAACATAAAAATTGAATTCCTAACATATGGTGCTTGTGCTATTCAAGGTGGCCCATTTAACTTGACTTGTTGAAATAACTGGCGAAATACGTAATCAACAAAAAAATGTTTGGAACAAAAATTTGATGGTATGAGTCCCTACCTAATTTTTCCGTCAGGTTTACCAGCCTGAAAACAAAGATCGTGCTATACCGCTTTATAGAGGTTAGAGTGTAGGCAGAAATGGTCACACACACAACCATACTCGGGAGTTTCGTGGCGCAGAGACTGTAAAGTGTTAAGGAGGAAAATACATGTAGATTTGTCAAAAAATCGATTTTTTTATTACATATTCCAAATCTATAACATTTCAAAAAAGTTGTGTTGAATTTTCAGCTTAAAATTCAAAATAGTTTAACCATAATTGCCAATAATGTAACTACGTGCAACTTCGA